>KZ104948.1:919-27961 GCA_000504405.2 Mycosphaerella sp. Ston1 | reverse complement strand
ACTACTACTACTACTACTACTACTAGAACGGGTGCATGTAGGCGTCAACTTTCTTGTCGGGGTTGATGAGAGTTTTTGATTTGAGGGTATGTGTCTAGTTGGTTCTGTCGCATTGTAATTTACCTTATTAAGTGAAGTCAAGCTGTTCTCGTTCTCGTACTACGGCGTTCGTGCCTTCTCTTGAGCTTCACACGACTGGTCAATCTTCATCAATCCAGGAGTTACTTCGAAAACAAAAACTGAAAACGATGGGTATCTTCCTCATGCGCCTTTTCCTTTTTGCCCGGTATTCCAAAACCACATCCATGGTGTCAAACATGCTCCTTACACTGCAATGGCATTTCCTGCAGCAGAAGAACCAGGCAGCTCCAGCAGACTCTTTCGATACTCCCAATAGTTCTTCCTGATAGGATCGTACCTCGTCGCCAACAAGTCCAAAGCCTGCTGCGCCTGCTGCTGACCATCCTTTTCCTCGGCCAGCACATCAGCTAGCAAGTCCAAAGCCTGACTAGATCTGATACCTTCCGGCTTACTCAGATTCGCGTACTCCTCCGCAAAACCTTTCAGGTCAGACAACTTCATCCCATCACCACTCTTCCTTACGATACCCCTCAGATAGTTCCACGGACTTTGATTCTGCGGCGCCTTGGCAATTGCATCCTGCGCAAATTTGATCTCCCTGGCTCTGATAGCCGCATCCGTAATGCCTGGGACACCTTCGTTCTCGCGTCCATTGACAACATACCAACGATGGTTCCAGGCGCTATTGTTTCGAATATCCTTGGCCATCATACGCTCAGTGAATTCGAGTTCGCCTTGTCCTTCCCACAAGTTGAAGCGTCTCACGAGCCATTGTCTATAACTCCAAACATGATAGTTCTTTCCATCGGCTTCGAACATCTTTTCCACAAACTCTTGCTCGCCTTGTACAGAGTCCAGCTTGTCCACAATGAGGTTGCGATGATGCCAGATTTGGTAGTTCTTCTGGTGTTGCAATGCAGTCTCGTTCAACCACTCCAGTTCTTTCTTGAGGTCGTAGTTGATGTGGAAGAGCACTTTGGCGCGGTAGAGCCAGACGGTGTAGTGAGCGGGGTTCATGTCGATCAAGTCTTCAGTCAGCTCAAGGACACGTTCGCTGTATTCGCATTTGGCCATGACGGCTCGGAGGTATGACATGAGCTCGCCGTATTCTTCGGGATACGCAATGGCAGCAAGCGGGTTTGGGCCGCCCTCGTCGGTGGGGATGGGCGTGATGTCGGCCCACTGCGGGCTGTTGGAGTATTTGCCGACCTCCATATTGAGTGCTTGAAATTACCAAATGTGTGTGTGGAGAGAGTGAGGGAGAGAGAGATGTCGATGATGTTGCGAGGTGGAAGTGCAAAGAGTGGAGCCGATGTGGGGCGAAAGTGAAAGTGAAAGGTGAAGGAGCAACGCGAACAATGCACGAACAATATCAAGCTTCACGAGCGACGGAACCGGCATCACTCACCTTCTGGGCACTTCACATACCGTGAAATCCTGATACCAGTATACTCAGGTCTAGCACTGGAGGACGCCAGGGAGATCATCCATTGAGGTCATCTCCTTAGCCGATGTTGAAGGAATGTGATATGAAATAATTGAATGTAATGGTTCACTGATAGACGGAATATATCAGATGGTATGTGTCGTTATAGGAGGGTTATGCAAACATGATATCTTGACTGAGTGACATACACAATCTTTCAAGTGTTTGCGAGTCAAACGCCCACTTCGCCATGCTACACGTCGTGATTTCAGAACCTTCGCTTTTGATATTGCTCACGTATCTCGTGCGTTTCAAACCAACTCGAAGCTGGTATCTCGAAGCGTCCATTACCATAAATTCATGACATTTGTCCTCCATCCCTTCGGCAACACATCTTAGCTGCGTTGCGTGCTTTCCACTAGTGGTGGAAAAGTCGGATATGCTGCTCGACAAATGTGATGCCCAACTGCTCAGCAGTCGAGAAGCAAGCCTGATCGTTCTGACTGCCAGTAGGTGCGGCAATATACTTGACTCCACTCCGACCTACACGAAAGATGTTGTCCGTGAAGGGGAAGAAGGCGTCACTGCTCACAGCAACCTCACTGAGCTTGCTCAGCCATGATTTCCTCTCCTCCAGAGTGAAAGGCGTTGGGACTTCCTCAAAGTTCTTCTCCCATGCTTCGCGCTCAATGCCACTGTCGGGCACGATACCCGAAGTCAACAAGTCAATGGCGTTAGACTTGTCAGCACGTTTGGTGCCCTTCTTCCACTTGATAGCGAGCACCCGCTCGTGGAACCGCATCCACCAGTTATCAGCCTTGTCGCCGGCGAGACGTGTGCAGTGGATGCGGGACTGTTGTCCAGCACCGAGACCGATGACTTGGCCGTTGAGCGAGTAGCATACAGAGTTCGATTGGGTGAATTTCAATGCAATGGTTGCTACTGTAAGATCCCGCAGGGCTGACTCTGGCAGTGGCTTCGAGTCCTTCGGGACAATGACGTTGTTGAATGTGTTTTGCGGTGAAATCAGAGCATCATTGCGGTGCTGTGTGAGGTTGACGCCGTAAAGAGTGCGTTGTTCTTGTGATGGTGGAACGTAAGTGGGATCCATCTGGAGCACGAGGTATTTGCCACCCTTCTTCTTGCTCAAGATCTCCAGTGCTTCGGGTTGGTAGCTTGGAGCAATGACTCCATCACTGACTTCCTTTCCGATTATCTTGGCTGTGGTTACGTCAACCTCGCGTGACAGGGCGATAACGTCTCCGAAGCTGGACATGCGGTCTGCGCCACGAGCACGAGCGTAAGCTTGTGCAAGGCCTGATGCATCGATACCTTCAATGTCCTCCACCATGTATACTTTCTTCTCAACGTCGCTGAGTGGAACACCGATGGCGGCTCCAGCTGGCGAGACGTGCTTGAACGAGGCAGCAGCTGGGTAGCCAAGTGCCTCATCGAGCTCTTTGACAAGTGGCCATGCGTTCAGCGCATCGAGGAGGTTGATGTAACCTGGAGAACCGGACAAAACCTTGAACGGGAGAGAGGAGTTCGGCGTGAAGGCAGAAGCCGGCTTCTGGTGAGGATTGGTGCCGTAGCGAAGAGAAAGTTGCTGGTGACCTTCTCCGGCATACTTCTTGCGGAAGAAATCCGAGATGGCAGTATCGTAGTCTGCGGTATGAGTGAAGGCCTTGAGGGCGTAGAGTTGTCGCTGCTTCTCAGTCACTTCGCCATTGGAGAGCTCTTGGAGAAAGTCGTGATAGTCCGCAGGGTCGCTCAGAATAGTGACACGGCCGTGGTTCTTGGCAGCTGCTCGAATGAGTGTGACACCACCAATGTCAATCTCCTCGACGGCCTCGGGGATGGTGACATTGATCTTGGCCACAGTGTCCTTGAACGGGTAGAGATTGCAGATGACATAGTCGACCTTGTTGATGTTCTGCTCGGCGAGATCCTTTTCGTCTGAGGCGAGATCCCGGGCCAAGATACCGGCGTGGACAGCAGGATGGAGCGTCTTGACTCTGCCCGAGAGCATCTCTGGAGCCTTTGTGATTGCGGAGACATCTCTAGACAATGGATAGTGAGTGCCACGTTGCAATCCCGCGTTCGGTCTGGCCTGAAATGCACGTACTCGACAGGAAATCCGCCCTCGCGGATCAGTTTGGCAGTGCCGCCTGAGGCCAGCAGGCGGACATCCTGCTTGATCAGGCCTTTGGCGAGATCGAGCAGGCCAGTCTTGTCGTAGACCGACAGAATCGCTGGAGCGGGAGACTTAGCGGCGAGGACATGCTGATGCTCGGCAAGTGGAGCACTCACCAATCTTCTGAGGAGTGTCGGTGGCCATGGTGGTTGTTGGGGGCAGTCAATGGAAGTCTGGAGTTCGAAAAAAATATACCACAGCCAGCCCACCCCCACCCCACCAACCAGCGACGTCAAATCCGAACACCTGCAGGGCAATTTTGTTCTGGCGCGGGGCACCATCCACATAGTACACGGTGGCTGCCAAATTACACGTGTGTCCGTAGTGTCTCTCATGCAGATACATCGAGCATTCCCATATCCGTGCTACTATGGCAGCGACCGGCTTGCGGGTGGCCAAGGTAGCACGGATAAGAGGTCCATATTGCATGCGAGCACTCGCTTTCTGGCAATGAGGACGTGTATTGACCAATAATAGGACATACAACCCAACCCGCCTTGTGTTGTCATAGATTATCGCTATTGTATTCCCATTGACGCCCTGATCTTGTACCTCATACATTCAAAATCTACAGGACAGAGGCGCAATCAGGTCTAGTGACGATGTTATGGGGCTCGTCCGCACCTGGCGAAGTTCTGTCAGAAGATCCAAGAGCTCTACAGCCTAAATAATGTCAATAATAGCTTCCCAGGCTTTAGAACTATCTAGCGGAGAAGTTTCTACAATGCAGTCTCATCCACTCCCTGCACACAGCATAGCCATAGCGTGCAAGCGAGGTGGACTGTTTTGGGCTCAGGTCGCATCGCGAGTAGTCATGATCTAGCAGTGCCCCAAAAAGATACTCCCCATCACAGCTGGTCTAGCCAGCACCTCTTCTTACACAGGCGGCATGTCATGATGTGAATGGATTGCGGGCATGTGTACGGCGAAGACGGCGTGCAGCGAATTCTCACTTTACCAGGTGATCAAACACCCACAGCCACACTTAATGGCCTCTCCAGTAAAGCAGCATCCGTCTCCTCCTTCGCATCGTACCCGTACAGCCACGGCTGCACCTGGGGACACTGCCATCTGCTCGGGAACTTGACATCAATTTCTTTGCCGAGCTTCGACAACATCAGTTCGTCTCTCTGCACTTGCTCGGGACCGTCGACCATGTGGAAATCCTTTCTTTGCGCAAACGTTTCTCGTACAATCGCCTCGCCTCGCTTCTTTCTGAGCTGCTCATACAGCTTCAATGCAGCTGGCAATTGATCTCTAGATTTTAGTGCTGCCAAGATGTTGCCCAATACTGCGCCGTCCTCGATGCTCGAATTCGCGCCTTGTGCTAGATAGGGCAGCATAGGATGACATGCATCACCCACGAAGACGAAGTTCGACTTGGGGCTAATCCAGCTCTCGAGTTCAGGTCGGTGCAACAGTTTCCACTTATCGATGGCGGTAACATGGTCCAGAAAGCGATTGAGGATGGGATCCCAATTCTTGAAAATGGCTCGCATTTCTTCAGTTGAGCCCTCGGATCTCGAAACACCTGCTGGGAGATTATCCGGCACAAGTAGAACGATATTCGACATTGTGCCGTCGCGGATTGAATATGCCACAACGTGTGCGTCAGGTCCAATCCAGAATTGCGCACTCGGCCGCGATATCATGTCTCTGATTTCTTGATCCTGTACATCTTTGATATCCAGAACGATCCTGTATGCCAGATCGCCAGTCGGCAGAGGCGCATCCTCCGTCTTGCCTTGTGCAGCAAGGAACTTTTGTCTGCACCTCGACCACAGCCCATCAGCGCCGACCAGCAGATCCGCCTGCAGCACTTCGCCATCTTTCAGTGTCACTCTTGCAGCATCGAAATCAATATCTTCAACGCGAGCTCCTAGCCGAATTTCCACACCCAGCTCTCGGGCACGATCTGCGAGAGCATGCTGCACATCTACACGATGCAGATCCCAGAACGGAGCATTATACTTCCTTCTCATCTCTTTGCCGAAGTTGTCTGTCCTGGATAAGACTTTCCCATCGGACCATCTTCGGACTTGCAAGAAGGTCGGCTCTGCAGCTTTGGGCTCTAGTGCGTCTAGGATGCCGATTTGCTTCAACACTTTCGCTCCATTGGGTGTAATTTGGAAACCTGCGCCAATCTCTGCCAGCTCTCTGGCTCCTTCGAGCACAAGTACTTTATGACCGGCCAAGGCACAAGACACTGCGGTTGCCAGGCCACTCATGCCGGCGCCGACAATCTTGATATCGAGGGGGGAGGTGGTCGTTCGTGAGGCCATGGTGTATGATATGGTCTGTGAGAGGTGAGTGAAGCTCGGACTTACGAAGACAGCGAGGCGAGGAGAATCTATATACCGGGTAAGGTATGTATACTGATGCGGCGATGCAGAATGTCCATGTCGACGCCGAGTTGTCTCCCGAGGGCGTGTTGACTCTGTAGTTCTAATGGCCGTGAGCTGTCCTCGTCGCAGCTCTATATTGTACGGGAGAGCACCTCTCACGTGCGATGCGCAGTGACGTCTCATAGACCCACCAAAAATTGAACTCTATGGCTCGACACTACATGTACATGGAGTGTGTAGTAGTATTGGATGCCATTGAAGCGCCACAACGATTCTCTGCCATCCTTACATAAGAACAACAACAACATTAACAGATATCAAAGAGCACCAGAATCAACCTCGGCCAACATGGATCAACAAAGACTCAGACAAGGATTCTCGCCAGAAACGGCCGCCAGCAAGATGACATTACCAGTCCCAAAACTGGAGCTCGATTTCCGAATTTCCGTCGCCCTCAACCCCATCATACCAGTCGGCGAAGGGCCCTGGGGCAAAAGAAACTGGATCAGCTTCTCCGGCGGACAATGGGCTGCCAGTTGGGGTCATGGAACTGTCGAGGTACGTCTAATAACAGGAAAAAAGACACCACTACATAGAACTACAGTAAGGTTGTAGAACTACACTACACTACATCCTTGCTTGCACCCAAGGAGGAAACCTAGAACTACTATAAACAAAACCCGCACAAAAAACCATCCCATCACGCCACACAACCCTCCCAAGAAAAACCAAAGAAAAATCCCATACAATCAACCTCTTGCTAACTCAAAGATATTTCTTTCCCCCCACCAAAACAGCCCGGCGGCCAAGACTCCCAACTCGTCCACCCAGACACTCTCCAAACCTACATTTCGACCAACTACCTGCTCAAAACAGCAGATGCCGAGCCCGCGTACATCACCGTACAAACGACAGGTTGGCGCACGGGACCCAAGGAGGTGTTGGAGAAGTTATTATCGGGGGATCCCGAGCAGGCGAATGAGGTGAAAGCTTCGGATTATTCGTTTCGCTTAAATGTGAAGTTGGAGACGGGGGATGAGAGGTACAAGGAGAAGGTGAATACGGGGCTGTGGGTGGGAAGTGGTGCGAGGAGGGGGACTGAAGGTGAGAGAGATTCTCTTTTTTTTTTCGCTTTTCTTTTGTCCTTTTTTTGCCCCAAATTGTCGATGGGCTATTTGATTTGTCTGCTGGTTGGGAGGACGATTTTCTTTTACTGTTGTTTATGTTCTGGGTGGATGCTGACTTTTTTTGATAGTGATTTACGATGCATATCGTGTATTGTAGTTACCGAGGCACGCAAGCCGATATACTAGTCTTCGCAGTTCAAAGCTCGACTTCAAGATACACACTTACTTTTCTCCAAAGATATGTAGCATTTTTGTGCAAAATGAACTGCTTGTGAGACGCAATGTCTTCCTTGCTTTTGTTCCTGCCTTTTTATCACCTGTGTATTGATGCTATATCGGAGGCAAATCCTTTCCCAAAAGTCTACCGGCGCCTCGCTCTGTCGAAATCATGCCTGTGTCAAACAATCTCTTTTTGAACCTCCTCGCTCTAAGCGTGCCCATCGACACCATTGGCCCGCGGCTTCTCAACAGGCCCAAGCTTCTCTCTCCGCTCGGCCACAGCCTCTGCCAGCTCTTTCAAAACACCTTCTGTGTCCTCCCAGCTTATGCATGCGTCTGTAATAGAAACACCGTACTTCAGCCCACTCTTGCCCTCCGCAGGAACCTTCTGATTTCCCTCGTTGATGTTGCTCTCAATCATAACCCCAGTAATCGCCGTCTCTCCAGCCCGGATCTGCTCAGCCAGCTCATGTGCCACCTTGGGCTGGTTCTTATGATCCTTATTCGAGTTCCCATGTGAGCAGTCCACCATCAAGCTGGGTCTCAAGCCCTTCTTTACAAGCGCCTCTTTCGATTCTGCAATGCTCTTCTTATCAAAATTCGTCCCCTTCGTCCCACCGCGCAAGATCACAAAACAATCATCATTTCCAACTGTGCCCACGATAGCCACGTTGCCCGGCTTCGTCACAGATAAGAAGTGATGAGGATGTTTTACCGCGCCAATGGCATCAATAGCCACGCCCAAAGTCCCATCTGTCCCGTTCTTGAATCCGATCGGGAAGGATAAACCCGAAGCCAACTCGCGATGGACTTGGGACTCTGTCGTTCGAGCGCCTACGGCTCCGACGGAAAGCAAATCGGCGGTGTACTGTGGAGAAATAGTGTCGAGCATCTCACTCGCTAGAGGCATGCCTTTCGAAGTGAGATCCACAAACATCTGCCGAGCTATTCTTAATCCCTTGTTGATGTTGAAAGAGTTGTCGATGTCGGGATCGTTAATCAAGCCTTTCCAACCTATTGTCGTCCTTGGCTTTTCGAGGTATGCTCTCATCACAATCAACAGATCCTCCTCGTACTTCTCTTTCAGCACCATGAGGCGATTGCAATATTCGAGAGCCATAGCGGGGTCGTGGATAGAGCATGGGCCGATCACAACCAAGAGGCGCCGTTTGGGGTCTTCGAGACGAATGACATCCACAGCTTGGTTGCGGCCTTGGATGACGGTCGTTTTAGACTTTTCGTTTTGGCGGATCTCGTGTTGGAGGAGGTCGGGCGGTGTTAGAGGTGTCATTCCGCGGATTCGCCAGTCCTCGACGCTGTTGCGGTCGCCCACAGACGGGTTGGGGAGGTAGAACTGGTATTCTGTCATGTTAGATGTGTATTTTCGGTCGGTATGTGCCCTCATTCACCTCAGAATCGCCGGCCATGATTGTAGAACTGAATTGGCGGTCACTGTGGGAGGGGTGGTAGAGTCTTTGTTGCGGGAATGGAGTGGACGAGAAGGTGACAGTTGACTCAAACTGAAGGTCAATAAATTGACTTTTCGAGCCTCGGGAACCAAGCTTTGCAGGGTCCAGCTCTCGCTCTCCATGTTTCATTGTTTCTTTCAACTTCTCACGCGTTCCCAACACCTTACTGTATACAGTATCAGATACCATTATATGACAAGAACCACCGTTTTCGACCGAATCATAAAATATATGACATTACCATCCCCATACACGTAGCCTTGACGGAGTCACGGAGCAACGACACATCTTCAGCGGATCCCTTCCTTTTCATGATGCTAGCTAGCACCCGCGTCAATTCGGATGACATTTCAGTTCAGAGTTGGACACGGATCGGGCTGTCATATCTCTGCGCGTGGATGCTAAGATGCTGTGGTGTGGTAGCATGCCGGATCTGGATTTTCTCGCTCATATCTCGTCCGACTGTACGCTTCTCGACGTCTCCATTTTCTGTCTACACTCCAGATGCTATTTCTACTTCATCGGTCAGCCCACTAGTGTCTTTACTCAAACCCGGATGTATGTACATGTAGCCCGCGCACTTAGGAGGTTTGAGCTCCTAAGAAGAAACTTCCCGGAGCCAAATGCGTCTCTGCCCGGTTAGGCATCTATGTTCGGATCAGACACAATCTTACGATCCGCTGCGATGCGGTGATTGTGTGATGATGATGATGCCTAGTAGCCTTGGTATCCAGGCCAAGAACCATAGAAGAACGAGAGGGTGCTGTACTGCCTTCCTCGCTACGCAGCGTGGGAACATGAGTGGCTTCCAAAGCATTCCGGTCTACCTTCCTTTCTGCTTTGTCCTGTGTTGCCTGGTAGGTCGCGGATAGACCAACAAGCCCTCTCTTACGGTAGTGCTGAGTGCTCTCACTGTCGGAACTTCTCCTCTTTAGTAAAGGGTTGCATCGCGCGAGTCTGCACTGCTGCAGAGCTACCCAGGCGCCGAGGGCCAGTATCCGTGATATGTCAATACTTTGAGATCAGTCATACTTCTATCAAGCAGAAAAGTAGGTACGTTGATGGTTGAGAGCCACGACGCCCTGCCAAGGATATCGCACCCAGTGTACAAGTCGTGGACCACTCGAGTCTACTGTAGTTTGCGATCAGGACTGCGAGTGTGTACGGCATCGTTCAGATAGTGTGATAGACTGTGATAGTACTACCTTAGGAGTTAGGCCATACTTCCTCACAATTGAATAAAGAATAATATACCCAAATATAGTACCATATGCCGTCGGTTTTTGATTCTCTATCGAATTTCTGATTATTGCTAAAAGCCTCAAATGATACTTCTTTATAATCGTGTCTGCGCATAAACGGGGCCTGAGTGCGTTAGCTTGTTTTATCCTTCGGAACTGCCTTATATAGTAAGTATATGCGAATAATTAATTGAGTAGCTCTAGATGTGCTTTTTTGATTGTGGGTCTATAGTATTACTATACCAAAGAGCCCTATTTACACAGAGAGAGAGATAGAGAGAGACTAAGAGGAGACTGAGAGGAGACAGAGAGAGGAGATAGAGACAGGAGACAAGAGAAAGAGAGGAGAAAGAGAGAGAGATAATAGAGAGGAGAGAGAGAAAGAGAGAGCATATAAGGTAGTATAGCCTCTTAGGTGATCCACTTATTCTACTCCATCATATTCAGCGCTTCAAGGATGCCAATGTAAGTCGATTATCTGCACGCTGTTAGAAGGGTACTACAGAGGGGGTGGTTCCATAATACAATTGTGAGGAAGTAAGGCCTTACCTTACTGTTCTGGTGTGAGGACCAGGGTGTGTGGTTGGTTTCGTCGGCGACTTTAGCTTCTGGTTCACATCGATCGACAAGGTTGACAAGACACTCGATGTCGCCACGTGCTTCGGCCTCGGTTTTCCCACGGTTCCGGCTGTGCGGGCAAAGCATTTTCCGTCTGCCCTGGCAAGATTGCCTCCACTTCGACTTCATCACCAGGGAGTAGACACCTCCAGCCGAGTTTGGAACGAAATCTGATGCCGCGCAAGGCAGAAAAGGGTATACCTCCTGCTAACCAGCCAATTAAAGCCTTGCGCGGCATTTACTTACCTTACTTAGCATATAACAGCTAATCAGAGCCTTGTGCGGCTGTTCGCGCAACTGTTACGCGCTGATGCCTTCATCTGGGTAGCTTGACTGCTGGTGGCTGATGGTGGACATGCGGCGCTCATACTCCGTATGGAGGCACTATTCCACAAGTTACTGTACAACATTGCCAACACACCGCGGAAGAGCCGCAGCACTCATCACAAGACCATGTG
Source organism: Mycosphaerella sp. Ston1 (assembly GCA_000504405.2). Classification (NCBI taxonomy): domain Eukaryota; kingdom Fungi; phylum Ascomycota; class Dothideomycetes; order Mycosphaerellales; family Mycosphaerellaceae; genus Mycosphaerella; species Mycosphaerella sp. Ston1. The sequence continues at coordinate 16,783 of KZ104948.1, read as the reverse complement.
GAGCCAGCTGGCCTCTCACGAAAGCGGCGCTGCTGGCACAGCAGAAGAACACCCGACGAGATTATACTGCCAGTTATTCTGATCAGAACGAGCCCCATCTACGTACTAGGGCTATAGTCCCCAGTGGACCAAGTCGCGAGTCATGTCTCCAAGCAGCCTCTGCTGACATTCGGAAAAGCTGACTCCAGTTCTCCAAGTGAGTGGCAATACGTACTGCTGTCAACTGTCTCAGCACAGCAATTCCAACGTGGCCTCCGCGAAGCAGAGATCGCAGCAATAATGGCGCAGGCGTGTGCCAAGGACGAACGGAATGGTATCTCCGTTTCCAGCCGACTCGAAAGCGCACATACCAAAAAAGAATCATTGCCACAGTAAAGCAGCGCGAGGAATGCGAGCAAGCAGGTATGCTTGAATGACTGAGTATGCTGTGATCTTGTCTGCTAGTACGAGTCATTATTGATCAGATGCAAGCTTCTCACTATTGCAATTAGCAAGCCGATCGTCTGAAGCCCTAACAGGTGACAGGGCTGCATGCTAGCTGACGCCGTGAGAATATGATGGCCAAGGCCTACGTCAGATTACACCAGTGCCAAAGTGATGCCCATTCGCTCGTGGCCCATGCAGCGCCCGTAACTTGTCCGCGTACAAAAACTTGGATGTTGTGTCGAGGCGCTCGTCTAGGCTATAACTCTATCGTACCATCGATGTAGCCGGATGTAGTACCGCCGGATTCCGCCTGGTCCTCAATATATTTACCCACATTGTCTGACAATTGGAGGCTCGAGACGATTCTACAGTTGACAATCGCAAGCGAACATCAACAGACGATATACCAATTACCATGGAAAAGCCCAATGCGGTTATCGAGCAACACGTCGCGCCAGACACGAAGGCTACTCCGTACAAATGGATCGCAGCCAGAATTGAATCCTTAGATCCTTACAAAGACTATGAAGAAATCGTCCGTCTATCCAGCTGTTATTACTCTAATGACTTTATCAACAATTTGATGTACGGCGTCATCTTACCTACGCTGCTAAAGCCGGAGTGGGCAGCAAGAGCCATTTGGCGCGAGGATGGAGGCAAGATGCTGCACCGGGCCAATATCCGAGTCGAGGATACCGAACATTACAACATGACATGGCTGTAAGTGGTCTCATACTCGCGACAGACCTTGCAGTGACCTGCGCTAACCCATTACGATAGATACTATGGTCCAAGCGACAAGAGATGTCAAGACGCAATAGAATACGTCAACAACTACCATGCCCGCTTGGAACAGAAAGTCACACCCAACTGCTACGGCCACAACGACGACTACGTTTATACCCTAGCATCCGCTGCTCTCACAGGTGACAGGTTTGCAAAGCGTCTCGGTCTGCCCCGATACACTAAGAACCAGAGGATCGCTTTCCACATCTTCTACCGAGAGCTGTCGAAGCACTTTGTCTCACATCACCCAGGAGGCGAACGGAGACCTTTGACTGGCTTTCCGGAAAGTTGGGAGGATGCTGAAACGTGGTGCGAAGCGCATGAGAAGAAGCCCATGCCCAAAGATCCCCGCAGTGAGCTGATCGCAGAATCTGCATTTGAGCAATTCGGCACGAGGTGGTTTCCCAGGGGATTGCAATGGATGGGACGATCAATGCAGGTTTCCTTAATACAGCCGGATGATCTGAAGGCGATAGGAGTTCAAGACGTCTATCCTTGGACCAGGGCTCTCGTCATCTTTTTCATGGGCTGGATGCTCTGGCTACTGGCGTTCGCACCGGACCCTTCGCCTCATGATAGCGTTATTGAGAAGCACGACAGGGTCCCGAAGGAGGAGAAGAAGGCTCGTCTGAAAGAGTTAAATCAGGCTGATAAGGCGTTTTGTCCGTACTTTGCGGCCAAGTATAAGGATGCGCGGCCTGGCTGTCCGCATTTTTCCAAGCTGGCTGAGCAGGTGTGAGAGCCTTTGTGGAAGACGAATGACATACAAGAAAAAATGCGTACGTAGCACTGTATGTAGCAATCGACTATAATTACTTACCGAAGTGTGCTTACCTCCTTACCAAAGTCGAGTGGATACCACACTACCTATCCTCGTCTCGTATTATTCTTCAATTCCTGCAGTTACCTACTTACAGCCGATATGAACATGACAGCTTGGCACAGGCAAGCATTTTGAAAAAGAGTCCAAGGACGGAGTTCCTCTCCGAAAACAGTAAACAACAACACCGCCAACTGGATTATACCGAATACTGCTACGGGTTACAACGGCTGTACCACACAGTACATGGCAACCCTCAGACGCACACACACGCCCATTGAGCCGCGTCGTCTGCGTTGGGGAACAGCAGCGGGAGGTTCGAACCACGTGTATAACGTTCCTGACATGAGTTTTAGTTGTCCGCCGAGTACCGGGACCACCCACACAATCGACGACAGCAGCATCAATGCCTCCGCATAGGAATGCAGCCAAGAGTGTCGAAACATCTGAGAGATCGAGAGTGTGGTGGGATATAATACATTGTCGACGTAGAACGACAGCACGACCACGCCTTGTGTTGTTTTCGTACTAGACCGCGGATATGCGAAGGTGTGGAGTGCGGTCTATAAGATATCCGGAGGTGTATGTACCTTAAGCTCTCACCCCTTCCTCGCAAGCGATACGAGGTCCGGATAAGCCCCTGTTATGCCGGTGTTCGGCCGACCACAATTTCGCTCGTGTGCGCATCAGGTACGAACTTCCATCTCATCCTGCCGCGCCCGATCAAGTGCAAGGCAGTGGGAACTTCGGAACACAGGCCTCATCATGGGCAGCAGTATGAGATATCAGATGAGTGAGCTCTCGATCGCAGCAACAAGATGTCCCCCTGAGCGGATCTGAGGAACGACGGATCCGGTGCAGGTACACGATATGACCCGGAAAACCACGACTGACATCGACCCTATCGGCGCCAGCGAGCCGAAATTTCGGTGTCCAGCCGGTATGCCAAACTCACGACGATTCTGCCTGGTACCGTTACGCAAATGCATGCATTTCAGACGTTAGCACTGTTCTCGGAGCAACGCATGCGTACCGCGGGATTGCCTATGCCCTCAACAGCTTTCCACGGGGAGCGACCTATGCCGGAGTCTGTCCCGATCGCTTATTATATGGCTTTTGAAACGAGCGTCGTCGACGTAGTCATTGGGCGGATGGGTGCTGTGCAATCATCAGTTAGTACTCCAGCTGGACGGACTGGTCTAGTCAATCCAAGGCAGGTCTCAGCCTGCAAGACTTGTCCCTGCAAGACTTGTCCCAGCAAGACTTGTTCCTGCAAAGCCTCTCGCTTGTTCACTCTGCACACTACATGTACTCTAGTGCAATTGCTTTATGACGATCCCCATCACGCATTGCAATCGGACTCCTCAGCTCTGGCGTTTCAGAGTAACAGGGCATCGGGTCTTATACACACTCGACATTCTCCATACAAGAACACATTCCGTAGGAGGTTAGAGCTACATCCTGCTCGCTTGCGCGACGAAAGGGCAACAAGATCTTGCTTTCCTGCATCTGCATTTGCGGCTGAGGGGATAGAACTACCACGGCCCGACCCGTAGCCTGACAACCACACCAGGAATTCAGAGCGGAGCACATACACATTGAGATCAGCCTTTATTGTATAGCTACGCCACCTTTGCCACTATCGAAGACCGCAATGCAATGCAGTGCAGGGCAGCAAGAAACGATCTTCGACACAGTTCGCATCCTCAAACTTCAGCGCAGTGCCCAAGATCAGGCTGTCATATGACCTGTCATCATTCACTTCCGTTCGCGTCTAAGGGTTTGTTTTCTATCCAAACCACACTTGCGCCACGAGCATTCGATCCTGTAATGCTGGCACAGCCCACTCCCCCAAACGCTCGGCGTGGGGCAGGCTGCACTCCAGTAGGCTACAGTTTCGGATCACAACATCTCCTCACTGCGCCGTGGCGCGCTCGAGACCGCTCCAACGTCGTGCCTCTTTTTCTCAACAGTCATTGAAGTACCAAGACGCCACATATGCTTCGCGTGTTGATCACGTTGCACAGGTAGCAACGGGCACTCCAGGTACTAGCTCGATGCAGCATGTTAGTCGCTTGTGCGAACCACAATTCAAGCTCTGCAAGGCGCCAATTGTTACATGCGTTGATCGGCTACTAATCCCAATGCATTTCGAAATACTGTCATCTGTCTTATTTGGTCCACTGCCACGCTTATCCGACTCCTTTGACCAAGGCCACAGCACAACGTTACCACGGCACAACACGCTCTAGCTGGCGAGCTTAGAATAGCTATGTCGTGCTGTATAGTGTGCACTGGAGACACGATGGATATAGGTGGTGGAACTTCCCTAATCTTATGTTCCCACACTGTCTGATTTATCACAATCTACAAGACGCGCACGGCAAATATGGCCGTTTGAATCACCACAAGGCACAACTGACACAGCCAGATCGCAACGTTACAGACCACATGCCATCCAAGACACTCATCTGCCTCATCAAGAAACAGCTAGACATCCAAGTTCCGAGATGACTTCAGTTGAGCGACAAGCTGTCAGCAGGGATGAGAACAACTGGCCACTGGAAGACATTCCCAATGCAATATTATCGCTTTCTTCCTCTTTGACGTACGGGAGCGCCCACGAATCGATGGCATCGCAAGCTAGAGAAGCCAACATAGATCGGAATACATTTCTAGTCCCTGGATTCCACTTCTCCACCACTGACGAATCCGCCGACCCTGCCGAGTTCCATCGCGTTGCAGCTCAACTACTATCGGGAGCAGCAAATGTTGTTGTCGAAGAGGAGGATGAAGAGTATGAGGAGGTTGAGACGCCTCGATCGACGCAGACCTCAAGGCATCTTCACTGCGACCTGGGCAAGGATCTCTCTGGGCGCTACTTTTGCTCGTGCGGCAAGTCATACGCCATACAAATCCGTCTGATGGAGCACGTTCAGCAGTGCGCAGGGGTCGAGAACTATCCCTGTCACACGTGCGACTCGGTCTTCTCCTCGGACCAAAGTTTGAAGCGTCACGTCCGCCTCAAGCATAATAATGACATGGAGCCATGCCCCGAGTGTGGCATTAAATTTCCGGTCACATACCTGCCGAAACATCTAGCTACGGGACTGGGAGGTTGCGACAGTGCCTTGCAATCTTCCGTCCTTACTCAGCTTGGGGAAGAGTCATCTGCTCGACGAACACTGTCTGAACGATATTGGACCATTGACGGTGACCACAATTGGCCGACGCAACGGGCTCATGACTCTGGCTATGTGGCCAAGGAGGCCTCAGATTCCGCTGAACAAACAAGATCATTCGTGACACGTCTCCTGCAAAGACCAACATCCGCGTTCGACAAGGTGTTCTGCGATCTATGTGGCGAAGGGTTCTGGTCGCATGGAGAGGGCCTCGCCGAACACATTGGCCAACATTCGCTTGACTTCAGCGAGAAAAGACACAAGTGTGATGAATGCCGCATCTTCTTTGCCAACGAGAAGGACCTGGATAGACATCTGCAGTCAGCCAACTCGACTCAGCATTGTGGCTTCACATTTCGCCACAACGACTCTTGTACTGGACACCACCCACCGACGTACACAAAGTCGTCGTTGATCAGCGATCATGCCCTCATGCAGAAGCACCTTTGGTCGTGGGAACTGAGCCAATTTCGGACACATCGCGTGGCTGTTGCATCCATCCTTGCTGAGACTCTCCATGGCTCTGCAGACCCTCACATGAGTCTTGCCGACTGCAAGATGACTTACGCATCTCTACTACCGCACTTTGCAGCTGCTCGTCGCCACAGTGCGCAGTCACAATGGACAGCTAGCGAATCGCTTGAAAGCATAGATGTCGCCTCCCTTGATGCCCACTTCAGCCGCATTATCGATGATATCGATGCGCAACGGGCGCTCACGGCTGCACAACTAGAGTTCAACTCCATGAACAATGATCGACCCGACTCCGCTGTAATACTACAAGCGACTCGAGTCTCACTCCACAGACATCGACGAGTTCCTTCCAAAACGACGAGTAACCAGTCTTTGACGACAGCGTCTGGCGAGACTGCAGAAAGGCCAGCGAGCTTTCGCCGTTCTTCCATCCGCATGTCACTCCGTAGCATCACGTTGCGCGGGAATGCATCCGACGACGATGCTGCTGTAGCAGAGAAGAAAATCAAAACGCACAAGAGGCAGGCGATGACCGCTTCGGGCTTTGCCTTACTTCGTCAGCAAGTCGAACTGTGCGAACGGCCGAATAGTGCACCTGCGCCCAGTATACGAGTAACGGCTGCATGTTACTAGGGTAACGGGACATGATGTTTGCTCCTGTCTCCAACTACTGCGGAGCAGCGAAATTGGGGCATTGATGTTTTTTTTTCTGTTGTTTTCGTTTCCTGATGAGCGATATTAGCGGATCCTGTTATTCTATATACCCTTGTATGTTAGGTGATGGTAACAGAGTTGTTCACAGATAGAATTATTATATAAGTTTCTTGCATCTGTTTTACTATATTCCTACCTTTACTGTTCTTTATAGCTGTATAGATTGAGGTCGTTAGTGTAATTACCTCAAGGACTGTTGTAGTAACAATATATTCTAGCACTATATGTACTTATGTACTTACTTCGTGTTAGTATAGTAAAGATACGTGCCTGAGGCTTCGACAGGCTATCGACTCCATTTCATGGAGATACTATGTCTTTATCTCGGTCAAGAATCAAAATAGCGACCTATGCCATCATGGACAGTTGTACCAGTTGTACCGAGACCCTTGTTCTATTCTTGGACTTAGAGTGTGGCAATTGACGGCGACGGCTATACTACAACCAAGTTGCTGCCGCTAAACCCTACAGTTGTACGATCGTCGTTTTGGCCAGCATCAATAGTAGAAGCAACATATCGTATTGACCCCCGACCGCTGCCAATGATCTTCACAAGCATACAGACCTCACTTCCCCCTATCCCTTTTGCACCAGCATGTCTTCGAAAACGGCCTACAGCAAAATGCCCGACCGCGACAACGACCATCCGCCCCTTTCGAACAACATGCACAACGTGAATCCTTGGCAACCTGGTGTCGGCAAGCGTATACCATGGGGCGGCATATCCTGCTTGTTGGGAGTCTTGTGCTGCGGCGTGGTGGAAATTGCGATACTGCTGGCATCAAATGGAAAGCCCATCGCCACTTGGAAATATCCGCCTAGCTTGTTCCTGTCCATCGCATATACCATTGGCAATATCCTGCTTGCAGGTGCTTTCAGTCAAGGTCTTACTGTACGTATTCAGGAGTGTAATTAGTCTTAACACCACATTTATGGCTCATCGTTATGCTGTAGGTCTACTGGTGGCGGAAGGCTCTGAAGGAGGGCACTCAACTGGGCGACCTGCATCGGTATTGGGATCATGGCACTAGTCCCATAGCAGCGGCTTTTGCTGGCAGGCATTTCAACTACATCTCCTTCGCGGCTCTGTTCTTAGCCATTACTCCCATCAATGGACCTTTACTGCAGAGAGCATCGACCATCACGTCTGACCAGAAGCACTATCTCTCCGACAATGTCAATGCTAGCCTCCCGGCTGTGACCTCTCTTCAGAATGCTACTGGATATACTTCTGGACGAGCTTACACAGTCACTACACTGGATGCCAAGTTCGCGCCCATCGTTCAAGCGTGGAGCACCAGTCAATCTGTAACTTACAACGAGTCCGGCTGTGCAAGTGATGGCGTGTGTTCCGGAGCAATAGAAGCTGCAGGACTTGCTATCAGCTGCAACGCCAGTACAGCAGATTTCGATCTCTCGTACACCAATAGCGATGGCTCAATTAACAACGACTCCTTCAGCGGCCTCGATATTTTCCAAGTCACCCTCGGCTGGAGCGCAATCACACCCACCAATATCACCCTGAACCTCCAATATAAGCCCGAGAACGGGGATGAATGCGGTAAAGGCCAACTACAAGTTCGAAACTGCACCCTGGGCGCGGCAACAGTCCTCTATCCTGTCACAATCGACGGCAACAAATCCACCATCGTACTATCCCCACAATCAACCTTCTCCGACGACAAAGTCCTCTCCCTCACCACAATGCCCATAGAGTCCGGCTACGGTATGCCTTCACCCCTAGGAGGTTTCGCCTACGCCCTCAGCTCCAAACTCAACTCTGCCACACGCCTGCGATTCGCCGGAGCAGCAGGCTACGAACTGACGTCCACAGGAGCCATCACGACGCAATTCGCAGACATGTCCGACATCGACAACTACAGCACAGGACTCTGCCAAACCAAATTCACCGACCCGTCCGCATACATTCTCGCGCAAGCCCGAGACCTCATGTTCCGCACAGCTCTCGCCCAAGCCAGCCAAGAAACCCCCCCAACCCTCCAACCTCTGCAAAACCCCACCGAGCTGCGCACTGTCACTGTTTACGAATCCCATTTCGAATACCTGGGCATCGCTGTCGGACTCACGTTCATCGCTATGGGAATCGTTTTGGCGACATTTAACGGTTTTTGGCTCCTAGGACGAAATGTCACGATGAGCCCTATTGAGACTGCTAAGGCTTTCAACGCTCCTCTGTTGGCCCGCGAACATCCTAATGCTGAAGTGCGGGAATTGGTCAGAGGCGCCGGGAGGAAACCTGTACGATACGGAGAGGTGATTTCGGATGTGAGAGAGGAGGGGTCGATGTATAAGGGAGTGGCTGGTGGTGATGGAAGAGGACCTGGTATGGATACGGTGGAGTTGAGGAGTTTTCAAGTGGGTTTTGAGGATCCGGCGAATGTGCAGCCGTTAGGGAAGAGGAAGGGATGAGCGAGCTTATGGGGTATCCCCCCCATGGCTTTGATGAGGAGGTCTGCGAGTTGTTTTTTGTATGATATGATATGATATGATATGATATGATATGATATGATATGATATCTCCAGTGCTCTTATGATTCTTTACTTAATCATGTTCGTAGCTGGGGGGCGTGAAGCCTGGCAATGATAATGTACTGCGGCCTGCCAGATCCTCGCATCATGTGGCCAAGAGGCGATTAACTAGATTGAATGGTAACATCATTTGCGTGGTATGTGTGATATACGCACTGGCTGGAACAAGCATCTGTTTCTGTTGCATCTGCAATCTATAGTCTAGGCATTCTTTATCATTACAGTAATGGTATTCTCAATAATCTCATCATTCTCTCTTCCTTCTTTACACAAGCAAGAAAGTGTCCAGGCCAATCTGCGGCCTGCAATACAAATTCATTCAACGCTATGCAAAACAATGCTCATGTCCTCTCATACAGCCTGCCCGAGAGGATGGCGCTACATCTTCTTGGCCTGTTCTTCTGTCGCTGAAGTCGCCCCTGGCGCATCAGGCGCAGCGTCTCGGGGCGCGTCGCGCAAGGCTGAAGTTTCCACGCTTGAAGGTATCGGCTGCAAGGCATGGCCACGGCCAGCCGGCAGCAGTGCGCCATTCTCAACCTCGTTCCTTGGCCGTCCCTCCTCTTCAGCTTTGAGTTCACTTCCACGATCACTCAATCCAGTCATCATCATAGCTCCCTGCTTTTCCTGCAGCTCTGCCGTCCACGCCAGCTGTTCCTTCTTCAGCATGTGCTTCGCGTACACGATGGTCAACCCTGTCCAGATAGCAGCCCACACGAAAGGCGCACTCCAGCCCACGACGTATGCTGCTTCCGGTCCTATCGTGAAAACCAATACGGTTGTGACCATGGCCATGCCTTCAGCTCCGACCGCCCAGAAGACTCCCAGCCGCCTCAGGAGAGACCGGAAGACATGTGATGCTTCATAGCGTCGGTTGAGTGCTTCACGGAATTCTGTTCCTCCACTTCCGTCTACGGCAACCACATCTTCTATTATGCTGTAGATTGCAGGTCGGAGTTGAGCGCCTTTGGGAATCGAGGATATTCGCACGGGGGCCGGGACTTCGAAGTAGCGCATGATGTCGACGACGAGAAGTTCGGTCCCAAACACCCACATCATGGAAGCGAGAGGCATGGCGAGGAGGCGGATAGGAGGATTCTCGGGCACGGTGCCGCTATAGCAGTATTAGCAGTTTCTTTTTACAGCCGGCTGCACAAGACGTACACAATCAATTCCACCATGATGATCACCCATCCGACAGTAAAGTTCCAGTGAAACCAGTCGAGATACTTTCTCTTCGCTCCCAGTACTCTACACGTGCTGCTCTTCTTCCACAGTCTCCAGAATCTGACAAAGTACTCCACAATACTGACACCTCCCAGCGCCGCCGTCACGATGGAGAAGGTGGCGTTGGGGGAGAGATCTGTCAGATACCACAGGCAGAAATAGAGCACAATCGGCGCGGCAATGCAGTCGACCAGAATCATGCTCCAGAAGAAGGCGATGAACCATCTCCGATCCCACAGACTGTAGTTGAGCGGCGGAGGTTGCGGCTCATATAACGGCCTTGACTGTTCCGCAGTTTGATATCCTTCCAGCGCCTCCACGTCCGGCGCAGTGGGATCCCGTGCTTCCGAAGGTACTCTGGTCGCATCTGGACTCAGAGTATTCAAAGCACCAGAAGAGCGTCGTCGCACCATTGTCAGGCTCGGTCTGCCATACGGCCCATCGCGTCTCACGTCAAAGTCCTGTGAGGTTCGAGACGCATAGCGATCTCGCCCTATCTGCGCGCTTGGTCGCGCAGGAGTTGACTCGTCCGCGGGCAATTGGACGCTTTTGCGCGGCTTGGAAGCAGACGAGGGTGATTGCACGCCATGGGTGCTGCTAGGACTCTTGTAGCCTGACGAGTTCCGGCGCGGCGCGCTGTTGTCGGCGTCGGTGTGAATGTGAATACTGGCTCGTGTCGGCGGATCGAGAGGTCCATCGTGGCGCTGATCGAAGTCGTGTTTCCGGGGGTCCTCGCCGCTCATGTCGTCGTTGTGGTGGTGGTGGTGGCGGTGGTGATACGATGGTCGTGGTGGGAGTGGTGGTGGTGTTGGCAGTGTTCCTCTACTGTACAGGCATTGTTGTTACTGCTGTTGTACAGACGTTTAGATGGACAGATAGACAGACAGACAGAAAGTCAGATACATGTAGATAGCAAAGAATGTAATACATCTCCCGTCCCTGCTCCGTCCGGCGACGATGAAGTCACTTCACTTGGCGACATCGACGACCAGCCTGGGCCCTGTCAGGATCAAGCGTTTGGAATGGTTCTCATCCCCGGTGCCACCCCCTCCCCCCTGCTGCACTTCAGCTTCACTTCGCTACACTATACCGTCATCAGCCATTCCTCCACCACCCTCTCATCTTCCTCTTTTTTTCTCCGTTTCTCTCCTCTTCTCTCCTCCTCCCTCTCTCTGCCCCTCCCTATGCCACTGGCCTCCTCTTGCGGCGCCTGCGACTCTTGTACTGTACTTGGATGGTTGCCGTCGGGTGGCGTTCGCCGCCGGCACCATTAGAGCAAACTGCCTGAGACGAGTGATCACCACATCACCACATCAAGAGAATCCACAACATGTGAAAGAACACGATGCATCTATATCACATTCTCCTACATTCTCTCGGTGCTCTTGGCTGCTTTGCGCACGACCGCCAGCAGCAACTCCCGCTGCTCCGACATGCCGACAACCGCAATGTCAGCGCAGCACTCTTCGCAGAGCTAGAAGAGCTCGCTCGCGTAGTGGACATCGCATACTGTGTTGGGAGCACAAGCTGGGGCATCTCAAAGCCCTTCAGCTGTCTGTCCAGATGTAGTGACTTTCCCAGCTTTGAACTGATTACGACCTGGAATACTGGACCTCTCCTGAGTGATTCCTGCGGCTATATTGCTCTAGACCACGACAAGCGGCGAGTTATTGTCGCCTTTCGAGGCACCTACAGTATCAGCAACACTATTGTCGATCTGAGCACTGTCCCGCAGAAGTACGTTCCCTATCCTGGTGAGGATGACGGAGATGAGCCTTCCTTGCGCGTGGCAGGTCAGCCCAAGTGCATGAATTGCACTGTTCACATGGGCTTTCACTCTTCGTGGCTCAATACGCGGAAACAGATCCTGCCTGACCTGCAGGCACAGCTATCTGCACATTCTGACTATCAGCTGACTTTGGTCGGACATTCTCTTGGCGGCGCAGTGGCGGCTTTGGCTGGTCTAGACTTGCTTGCGCGAGGCTACCGCCCTGTGATCACTACCTTTGGAGAGCCCCGATCTGGAAACGTCGGTCTTGCTAAATACATCGATGAACGGTTCAACTTGACGAGGAATGTCCCCGTCGACGATAGACGAATCAACTTCCGAAGACTGACTCACGTCGACGATCCAGTACCTCAACTTCCTTTGACAGAGTGGGGATATGCTATGCATGCTGGAGAGATCTACATATCCAAGACTGACCTATCGCCCGACATTGTGGATCTGCATCATTGCAAGGGTGACAACGACAAGGATTGTATTGCTGGGCAAGACTCTACTTTGCTCGCATCTGTGAAAGACGAGCTTTACGATATCACGACTGAGCCGTGGGGCATTCCATCTCGCTACAAGCTCTGGCAGCTGCTATTTGCGCACCGCGACTACTTCTGGCGATTAGGCCTGTGTGTGCCAGGTGGTGACCCACTCGGCGGCGGAGGAAAGTACAGACTTGCTCATGGAGACTTGTAAGACTTGTTCTTCATTCCAGAGTATCGAGAGCAGACTACATACGAATTGTAACTTGTATCTTTTGACTATTGGCAGACCCAACATGCTCCCAATCTTACATTGCCATACCCTTGTTCTAAATACAGCACTCTCTCCACCTCACGTGGTGAGAAGACAAAGCCGAGTCCTTTGTCCCACAACTCATTGTCCAGTATCGCAGTCACATTGATCATAGAGGATATCTCTTAATTCGGTCCAGCGCACCATTTTTTCCATTGCAACTAGACACTCCTTTCCTTGCCATTTACCTACTAGCGACCCTCACGAATGCTATCATGCTCACTTCAAACTTCATCATCTCCGTTCTACTGGCAGGCCAGTACGCAGCAGCAGCATACATTCCACTCGCCAAGATCTCCAACCAGCCAGACGTAATAATACAATCCATCACGCTCACCAAAACTGTCTACGCGATAGCACCAACTCCCTCATCTAGCACCAAAAGGCTCCGAAAGACCGTGACCCACACTTCCACCAAGATCGTCTACGAAACGCCGACCGTAGCCCGCTCACCAAGCACGAAAAGGCCCCGAAAGACCGTGACCCGCACTTCCACCAAGACCGTCCACAAGACGCCAACCGCAGTAGCTATAGCTATCCACCCCATCAATGATAGCTCTCCATCACCAACTGTTCACCCAACCGAAGCCAAGTCAATAAGAACAATGACGAAAAGTCTCTGCAGCAAATCTACTGCTGCTAAACTGTGTTCTGGACGGGGTAGGACTTATGAATGTGCGAATCCTACTGCTCGGCCTAGTATGTTTCAGACCAAGCCTTTTTTCTAGTATCTTTTTCTTGTTTCTTTTTTCTTTGCTTCTTTTTCTTTTTCTACTTGGCTACTATGTAGGTATGTATTGACTCAGGTAGACTACACACATATATATATCAAAGTCGAGAATGATGGGTTTATACGAATATTGAGTGAGTGAGCGAGCAAGTATTTGTGTGTGTGTGTGTATGTGAGAGAGGGCGTTTCTTTGCTTTATTTGTTGAGTTCATTTGCCTGCACGTTTCTTTTTGAGCGTTGGCTTAGATGGATGATGGAATTACGACTTGCAAGTACCTACCTAGTTGGGTAATTCTCTTAAATTGAAAGAAAATGTATACATAGTACTTGTGCTCTTCCAGGTTGTCTTTCTTGATAACGGAGGGAGAGTTTGATGATTCCTTGACACATTTGTCTCCACTGTGTTCATGACAGGTACATGTAGGGTACATGCACTTTATGACTTACTGAGCGCAATTCCTTCTTCGTCAGAGGTGTAGGTTAAAAGAAGGTTGGAAGGTGCGATTTGTTGGAAAGTACACAAATTTTCATCGCAGCATAAATGAGGTATATGTATTTCAGGTACCACGTGCGCTACGCAAACGAAAGCAAGAGCTTGACTAGGTATATGCATATGCCCCACGAAGTACCCAAGTTGACCTCAGATACATTGGAATCAGATAAACCCCACCCCATACTCAAGGCAGCTCGTTCGGCGTCTGCACACTAGTGGTGCCATTCGTCTCGATAGCACCTTCGTGAGCGTACTCCTCCGGCTTGTAAGCTCGGACTTGTTCGACCCAACCAAAGTCGTCCTTGACTTTGCCCTGCTGGATGCCTTTGAGCTGAGCAAGAAGCTTGATTACAGCGGGCCCGGGCTCATCGCCTCCGCCTTGATACTTGAACGTGTCGTTCTTGGACTTCATGGTAATGCTCTTGATGGGAACTAGTGCTGCTGCTGTACCTGCTGCGGCGATCTCGGTGAAGGTTCCGATTTCTTCGTATTTGATCTATGACGATTGTCAGTCGAGCGAATTCCTTCGCAGAGAGAGATAGAGCGAGCGGGAAGGCATTGTTCAAGTGGTGCTTACAGGTCTCTGCTCAACCTTCCAACCCCAGCTCTTGGCAATTTCGCAGATGGTGTTGCTCGTGACAGACTTGATCACGTTCTTACTGTCTGGCACAACGATCGTGCATCCTTGATCAGGGTTACCGTGAATACCAATGAAGCCCGACGTGGAGAACTCATCGACTTCTGTACGTGTCCGACTGTCGAGGTGAAGCGTGATGCCATAGCCTTCTTTCTTCGCCTTTCCGCTGTGTCGCAAGACTGGAGCGTAGTTGCCACCGATCTTGGCACTTCCCGTGCCCTCAGGCGCGGCGCGGTCAAAGTCCTCCAAGATGAGACATGCTACGGGGTGAACGCCGTGGTAGACACCTGTTGGCATGACGAATACCAAAAAGGTGTACTCCTCAGGTGGGTCCAGACCAAGTTGTGCACTAGATCCGAAAAGAAGTGGTCGAATGTACATGCTTGCACCAGTTCGATGAGGTGGAACATATGCTGCATTCAAGCTGACAGCCAAGTGTACAGATTTCTTGAACAGCTCGACAGGTACTGCGGGCATGCTGACATACGACGCTGAGTGTTGCATCCGCTCAGCATTGGCTTCTGGTCGGAAAATTCCAATCGTCTTGTCGTCTGGCCCACGAGATGCCTTCAGGCCTTCATAGCACTGCATGCCGTAGTTGAGACCTGGTGCCATGCCATGGAGGCGGAGAAATGGGTCTTGCACAAACTTGGGAGCAGTCCACTCTCCGGTCTTTGTGGAGTATGTGGACTCGATATGGCCGTTCACTGTCATATCGTCAATATAGCCTCGTTCTCCCGACGTCTCACAATGCAGACGTACCTTCGCGGACCTTGAATCCAATGTCATCCCAATCTGCGGACGGTCAGCGTGTTGTCTCACATGCCCAGGAGCGTTGCCTTACCGATGGTGTTCACCGGCTGGGGCGGAAAGGTCGAAGCCATGCTGCCTGTCGTATGGTATGTAAAACTAAATTATATTTTGTTGTTTGTGCTACGCGAATTGTCGTCGTCGATTTAATTATTTTCATGTACATGTACATACATTGGAGTCACTGGCCGACGGCCGACGTCGCTTGCGTGCACCGAAAAGCGGACCAAGCGGAGGGAGATCGCAAATAGATTCTTCGGTGCGGGCCGGCCTAGAGCGGGTCGGTATGACAATAATAAAAGCCAAAGCTCAGGTCGTGGCGCCGTAGCTAAGGGCAACCCAAGTTTTTGTCTAGGGGCAACCCAAGTTCTGACTCATTATGTAAATAATCAAAGTGTATGTAACTCTACGTTATTAACGTAATCTCAAGTAAGCATAAGTAAGCA
>AWYF02000345.1:0-12816 GCA_000504405.2 Mycosphaerella sp. Ston1 | reverse complement strand
AAGCTAATAAAGTAACGATAACCCTGCTTTGTAGGTGGCTCTATAGGTCTACAAATATCGCAGCTTACTTAATCTAGATAGCTATTAGCCTTCTCTATAGTTAAGCGACTTGGCTTACGAGTATGTCTACTATTCATATATACCTTGCAGTCTGGGCTTATAGTTTTTTTAGCATCAAAACCCAAAGATCTTAATATATTATCACCAATATGTCCTAGCCTTTTATGCTATATTTCACCGTCGCTCCTAAACTCTATAGTAAGAGCTATTTTTCTCTAGAGATGGTCTGGTTATTATTTGGCAACTTATTCTTATAGGATCTAGTAATTCAGTCGCCTTTAGCATTATATAGCCCTATAATTCTTCCATTTAGTAGGGGTCCAATCTGAAGGTTAAGATTAACGTAATAGCGACCTTAATGGAGTCCCACTTGATAGTAGTATTCCTATCGCTAAATGTTGACTTATTGAGGATTATTATGCTTTAGAATAATAGTTAAGAGAGCAATAGACCTGCTATCTTTTAGAGATTCTAGAGTTTCTGGAGTTTGCAGAGGCTAACTTATTTAATACTACTAACTAGTGAATCTTTCTACTAACTAGGCTATATGCTTCTTAAAGCATTTCTTTCCTAAGTACTAGCAATACTTACTAGAGTCTCTAGTGCCCTTTTTTCAAGTTGCTTATTAAGACATATAGAGTTTCCCTTATTCTTGGGCCTTTCTCTAGAGATTAGCGCTTTTCAACGTTATGTCTTCGAATAGAGAATGTTAGTACTCATATGCCTATAGTAGCTATCCTACGTACCTTTTGCTACTCTCCCCTACTCCATAGGCTAATTCTTAGCCTATAGGTATGGAAAATAAGAATAGCTCTTGCCCTTTCCTAGTACACATCTTATATCCTTCTAGTATACTTTGTACTTACGCCTAGCATTCGCCTAGTGTCTTATGCTACCTACGCTATTACACTAAATACTTACGAAACTGAATACTTACGAGTACCCTCATATATTTGCGCTATCTAAGATCTTCTTAACTTCCTACTCGCTACCGGAACCTACAAGCGGCAAGCTCCCCTCCTACGCTTCGCCTTTCTAGGGCTTAAGGTAGGAGATATAGAACATACGCGCGTTCCAGCTAGGAGCGCTAGGCAGTATACCTACTTTCCGACTCCGTTAGTAATCCTAAAAGGCCTAGCAAACTTGTCTACTTACTTCTTTAAGGGAACGTCGAGCTTTAGGTTCTCAGTTAATAATAGGATAAGATCGCCTACCTTATATTAGATTTTCTAATATTCATCGTTAGAATAATTTGCCTACGCCTTGCTCAGTTAGCTCCTTATAGTTCTGTCTTAGTCTATCCGCTATATTAATTTTCGCTAGTACCCTTCCTTCTAGAAGCGGGCCCTACGCTAATAGCGTACTTGACTACCTCGAATAGCAACTTCTATAGCCTTATGTATATACTATCGCCTCGTGGTAGAAGTCCGACTAGAATTTGCTAGTAAACACTGAAGCTCTATCGCTTACGATTCTTTGTAGTATACTGTAGTATCTAGTCACTTTATCTATTAGGATAATAATTATATTAATATTTATGTACTTCTTTCTTCGTTATCAGTAGAAAGATTACTATCTCAGAGTAGCGGTCTATAATTACGAGGATTGTATTATATATATAGCCTCTACGCTTACTAGGAGGTAGCCCTATAATAAAGTCCCAACTTTATTCCTAGTATAGCCCCTTAGGTATACTCTCCGGGCATAGCTTCCTATAGGACTCTATATATTCTATAATATCCGTTGCTATACGAGGCTACTAGTACTTTCTCCAAACGAGTCCTATTATCTTATTCTTTCTAAAGTAGCCCACTAACGGGTTAACTTACATCCGCAATACGTAGTCCTTTAGTACTCGCATATCAGACTTATAGGCTTCGAATTTCTCGAATATACTACTATTACTTATTGCGCCTACTTATAGAGTAACGCCTTTTACTATTCTGACTCTAATGCGCGTACTTTAATTATATAGCTATAGCTTCGTCTATAATACTAGAAGGAAAATAGCGACTTCTTACAATCTTATATATAGTCGCTATGTCTCGATAGTATATTAGCTAGGTTCTTCTTGTCTACCTAATAAGAGATAGTATAGTCAAACGTCGCCAATAGTATAGCCTATCTATCTTAATGCCTAGTTAACTACTTCGAGTACCTTAATTGTATACTATACGCCTTCGAGATAAGGTACTAATTAGCTTATTATTATAATTGCGCTCTATAGGTCTATAAATGGAAAGCTATAGGGTGCTATACTAATTCGTATAGCTAGCTCAGAATACTTATAGGGTCGTCGTATCTAAGTAAAGCTGCGGACTAAAATCAATTCTTAATTCCTTAGGAGGCTTGCTCTTTAGCTATGCCCTGCTAGAGCGGCCCTTTCTTCTTGCCTTTTTAGTACCCTTTTACAAGGCTATAAGAGGTGCTACTATATGCGGAACAGTAAAGCCTAGGAAGGAATGTACTTCGTATGCGTAGGCTACGCTATCTTAACGCTACTAGTAATTACTATAAAGCCGAGGTATTCTACCTCCTACTACTAAGATTAAGGCTTAAGTATAGCGTATATATTGCATACGTACTACTTACGCGTCTTACTATAAATTAGTATATTATCAAGATATACTATATAGACTCAATACCTTATTAATATAGGCCTAGAAGGTTGCTAGCGCGTTAATTAATCTAAAAGTTATTACCTTAGCTACTTCTAATATATAGTCTTCTAGTAGTCGCTCTCCTTAATCTTAAATATACTACACTTCTATTAGTCTATCTAGGGTTCTACTGATAAGTAGTAGTAGGTATCGGTTCTTTATTATAAGTTTATAAAAATCAACATTTTTCTTTAGTACAGATAGGATAGTCGCACCTGCCTTACTAATACTACTTTCGATATAATTAACTTAATTCATTTGCCTAGATACTCTTAGAGGGACTCTAGCTCTTTTCTAGATAAATAGTGCAAAGGTCAAAAATGTAGTATAGTACTAGGGCGTAGGTTAATAGTATACTCTACCCTAGGTACTATCCGTATTTAGGTATAATGTATCTAGGTATACTTTGAATTCCGGGAGTATATTGCTAGGATTGCCTTTAATTCAATCCTCGTAGGCTTTTCCCTATAAGTCTACCTGTCTATAGCGCTATAATTCTAGGATAATACTAAGGTTGAGTATATTGTATATATAAAAGATACTAACTATCTTACGCTCTACGGCAATCGTTAGTAGAAGGATTGTGTTAGGAGTAATCTTTAGACTATACTAGAGCATAACCGAACGCAATACTATATTAATATTAGTAGCATTATTAGGTAGAAAGGTCGCAGGCATAAATTGCTTACCCTATACCTTTACTAGTATAATTTGCCTATATAAGTATCTATCGCTTTTCCTATAGGTTCTACTATAGCAAGGTATGCTTCCTTTCTAAGGGAGTAATAAGTAATAGCTCTAGACTTATCCTTACTCTTATCTCCTCTATAGTAGTAATTATCCTTACGATTGCTATTGCGTTCTAATATATCGCTTACGTTCTGCCTACGTTTCGTTAGAAAGCGTATACGTCTTCCCCTTCTAGCTCGCTTGCTAGATCTAGGTACTCTATCTACCTACTCTAGTTATCTCCCTAAGGTTACTAACTTGTAATAAAACTTCGGAATATATAGCTCTACATAATCTCTATTCCAGTATATAATTCAGGAGAAGACAGGAGTTTGTTAAGATTATTGTTATCCTATAGTATAGAACTAGGACTAGGACTCGTACTTCTAACCTATTAACCTAGATTACTTAGACTCGAATAAGGTCCTATTAATAACCTATTACTTAGACTTATATAAGCTCCTATTAAGAATCTATTACTTAGACTTATATATAATAATCTATTACTTAGACTAGGAGTATTTTTAGGTAAGGAGTTACTACCCCTAGTATTAGAGTTACTACCCCTAGTAATATAGTTACTACCCCTAGTACTAGAGTTACTACCTCTAGTAATATAGTTATTACCCCTAGTAGTAGAGTTATTACCCCTTGTAGTAATGGCTTTAGCTTTGCGAAGAGCTAGCGTACTAGCTACATTTTAGTATAGT
The DNA here is from genome assembly GCA_000504405.2 of Mycosphaerella sp. Ston1. Classification (NCBI taxonomy): domain Eukaryota; kingdom Fungi; phylum Ascomycota; class Dothideomycetes; order Mycosphaerellales; family Mycosphaerellaceae; genus Mycosphaerella; species Mycosphaerella sp. Ston1. The sequence continues at coordinate 8,657 of AWYF02000345.1, read as the reverse complement.
TATTAATTTAGGCCTCTAAGTAGCCAAGTTTAGCTACGAAGTACAAAGTAATAGATTCTCTAGTTTCTTACCTTATTAGGCCTTATATTTGATAGTTATAATTACTTTACGATTTGCCTAATTGCTAAGAACTTTATAGATCTACTATTTAAATAAATTCTATAAATAGGTTATAGGTATTACTTTATAATACTAGGTCTCCTACGCTTTGCTATAAGCTATATAATCCTAAACGCAACTTTCTAGTAGTCAGTCTAGTATTTTGCTAGGCTATTTAGGAAGATTACTTTAAGGCTATAAAGGAAGTTGCGTACCTCCTTAATTAAGTCTCCCCTATATAGCTTAGGTTCTCGGACCTTTAGATAGAAGCTTCGTTATTATAGTCATCTTATATATTAATGTCCTACTATACAGCAGTAGGTATTAGGCTATTTAGTTACCTAGCTAGGAGTTTGATCTCCTATTAAAGCTTACGTAGCTCTATTTATTAGCAGAGGGTATAGTTCTAGGCTTTGAGTTATATAGATTTCTCCTATACGTCTAGGTCTTCTTTATTAGCTCCTTAGGTCTCTTAGCAGTTAGGGCTATTATCGTTTATATTACTCTATAGCTGCACTATAGTAGTACCCCTCGTAGTAGGGCCTAATAGTACTATAGTACGACTGTCTCTAGGTTACTTACTACCCTTTAAGAAAAGGTTAGAAGAGTTATTATAGTAACGTATATTACCTTAATTAATATATATATATATACTATGTATACTAGGCGTATACGCAAAGTAGGCTTAATCTCTAGCTATATTAACTCTAGTAGACTTACTACCTTTAGTATATTTAGCCCCTACTAGTATTCTATATTAGTAGCTACTAAATATAGACCTCCCTAAAGCGTTACCCCTAATAATAGAGAATTTATAACAGGTTTTTATATATAGTAAATAATATCTTAATATACAATAGCTATATATTGCTTAGGGAGTAATACTTTAGTCTTTAGTATAGATAGTCTTGTTCTAGACATTTCAGTATAAAATAGAATAGTATAGAATAGGACAGATAGAACACTATAAGGAATAGTATCTTAATTATTAATTATTACTAGGTTTAAAACTATAAAATACCTTGATTTTGGGATTTAGAGGTTATCTAATAGGGTATACTAACAGGGTATAGCCTAAGACTTTCTATTCCTCCCTTAGCTAAAAGACTAGCTTAGTAAGCAGAAGTAGCTTTAGTATATTACCCTTTACCTAACCTATATATACTACTCTATATATATCTAGTTCTTCTTACGTACTAGCCCTTATATTATAATAATTCAACTTTTTTAATCCTTATAAGGGGCTATACTAGATATTCTATACCTAAATCTAGAAGCTAGTCTTTCTTTAGTAATATCTAGGGTATAGATAGACTATTACTTAGCTATTAGAGGCAGGGTAGACTAAGAAACTAATTGATTATATAATTAAACCTTAACTTTAATTAAGGTTTTATTAATCCCTTTTAACTTTAGCAAAAGTTTAATAACTATAACCCCCCTATCTTATCCTTACTAAGCACTTGTCTTTTAGGTATAGGCTAAGCTGTTTTTTTGACTAAGCTAAGCTATATTTATACTAAGCTAAGCTCTTTTAGGCCTAGACTAGCTAGATATAGTATAGATTGAAGTTGTTAAACTAAACTAAACCTAGTAACCTTATACTTTACTTAGTTTACTAAGAGTTTAATTAAACCTGTCTAGTATAGCTAAGGGTAGCTTATATTTTTGTCTAGGGGCAGCCTATATTTCAACTTATTAAGTAAATAATTATATTATATTTAACTCTACGTTATTAACTTAATCCTAAGGGTAGTACTAAGAACAGAAGAGAAAGGTAGGCTACTACTAAGAAGAGATAGGCAGGCTACTAAGAACCTTAAGAGAAGATATAGGTAGCGCTAAGAAGAGGTAGAGATAGAGATAGAGAAAGAGACAGGTAGGTAGGTAGGCCTATACTACCTACGCCTACGACGCTCTATCGCTTCTCTTCTTAGTAGCCTGTCTCTTCTCTTCTCTTCTTATATAGAGTAGAGATAGTAGAGTATCTATATAATATATTACGCTTACTATATATTACTATACTTACGATATATACTCCGTTCGCTTATTTACTTAATAATTCAGAATATAAGCTGCATCCTAGACAAAAACACAAGCTGCCCTTAGCTACGCCGAAACCTGTCCTACCTCCAAGGTTTGACGTTAAACCTCAATCAAAGTCTTGGCATAGGTTTGATTGGGGACTACCCTTGTTAGAGGTAACTGTCGTAAGAAAGTACTACTATTGCATAATTGCAGACGTTAGTTTTCAATAGATCTCTACCTCAGGGGCCACCTCAGGACAATCGTGCCAAGAATGTTGACTACAACACTATTACAACGACACCAGATGAAAGCAGCCAAGAAAGACGTGATACTTCTAGTCCTTGATGGTGGCCACACTTTCTCATGCTGTGTTCGACGCTTGTACATACAGTGGATACTCAAGGACATCTCGAAATTACATATTTGTTATCGACATCACGATGACCTTATCGCAGCAGGCCACATAGAGGAGCCAGGATCCGGTGTAACGTTCTATAGTTACTATGTACAAATACCGGCGCACTGACTTTCACCTTGTCGGACCGGCTGCTCTTCTTTTGACATTTGGAAGGAAAAGGGAGTCAGCCCAAATTCAAGACGAGGATGCTTCTTAAGCTTGCGGTTGTAACTACGCTTTGCGTCGCAGTGCACGCCTCTTCTTGTGCTCCAACTGCAATTACCGACACGGCGACATATCGTGGAACCCATAAAAACGACGTGGAAGCCTTCCTTGGTGTCCAGTACGCACAAGATACCAGTGGAAATAATCGTTTCAAGCCTCCAGTACCATTTGTGCCCTCGGGCCTCCTCGATGCCATCAGACCTGGCCCAGCATGTCCGCAGCTACTGGGGACCAACAGTCTGCCCTTATATCTTGGCAACATAACTGGTAAGGTAGTCTCACATCAAGAAGCCATATATGGGTAGTGGCCATTACAGGCCATCCTAGAGACTTGTAAACTGACAACGCTACAGAGACATCTGAGAACTGCTTGCGATTGAATGTGTTCAGGCCAAATGGTACTACCGCCGGGGACGACTTGCCCGTAATGGTGTATATACATGGAGGTGCAGAGAAGTGAACCAGTCACGCATGCTGATGAACTCCAAGCTAATGCTGTTTCAGGTGGCTTTAAGACAGCTTCCAAGGATGATCCAGTCTCGCAGCCAGGAGGCATGATCTTGCAGTCAATCGACAACGGCTATCCCGTCATGTCTGTTCAGATCAACTACCGTTTGGGAATCTTCGGTTTTGCACAGTCTGCCGCCCTGAAGGTAGATGGGTCCGAAAACGCAGGCTTGCGAGACCAACGACTAGCGCTGGAATGGGTGCATGATCACATTAGCCATTTCGGAGGCAACCCTGACAATGTGCTTATCCATGGACAGAGCTCTGGCGGCCTTGCTGTGGGAATGCAAATGATGGCATACGGTGCCAGTAAGCCCCAACCTTTTCGCAAAGCCATTGGACAAAGCCAGATTCTCGAAGGGGGTATCACTGGCAATTTCACCCGGGACGCGATGCAGGACGTGGCAGATTTTGTTGGCTGCAACGCAACGAGCCTGGATTCAGGCGAGACTATAACATGTCTGCGAAACCTCAGCATGACCGACCTGTTCGCTGCGCAGAACCTGACAGCTACAGACCTGAACGTGGGAGACATCTGGCTTCCGGTTGTGGACGGCGACTTCCTACCTGCTGCGCCATCAGAGCTGATCGCTTCCGGGAAATTTTACAACACGACCACCATGATCGGCTGGTGTGAGGACGACACAACATACTTCATAGATCCCAGTGTCACCAACGCCTCAGCTACGCGAGCATACTTCGAAGACTATCTACCGGGATTTACCACTGCCAACCTTGATGAACTTTTAGACATGTATCCCGAGTCGGACTTTGAGCCATCATACTTTCTCAACGGCACTCTAGCTCTGGACAAAGAGGTCAGACGTGCTGGAAAGATTCTGAGGGACATTATCATGACATGCCAACCCATCTACTTCGGTAAAGCATTGGCTGAAGCCGGCAACGATGTATACTTCTATGCCCAAAACCAGACCCTCGTCACTCCGATTCTCGAGACGAACTTCTCCAAGTACGGTTATGGTGTTCCTCACACGAGTGAATTTGCGTACATGTTCGGCAATCTCAGCCACTACGACATATACGACTTCCCGTTCGAGCCCAAATCAGAAGACTACGCTTTGATGGAGCGCCAAAGCAGATCGTGGACATCTTTTGCGGCCTGGGGGCGTCCCTCGATCAATAATGCTACACTGCAAGGTTGGCACAAGGCAGACTTTGACGACGTGAATTATGGAATCCAGATTATTGGAGGTCCACACGAGGGCTATAGTGGGGTGAATGGTAGTGACTCTGCTCGGGAAGCTCTGAGAGGACAGAAGCTGCGAGAACGATGCGGATTCTTGACCTCGCCTGAGATTGTCAAGCAGACGAACTATTGATCAGGGAGCGGACAGATTCGATGCGGTATTGGGCATAGCCAAAACTGCTTGTGTGGTGAGAAAAGTGCTGTCTCTTAGCTATTTCGACGCCGGGATATCCTTTTCAGTCTCCATCGTTATGGCAAACACGTGGCAGTGGACATCAATGCGCTTCATGCGATACTTCATCCAACGGACCATAGGCCAATGTCGACATACCCAAAGATCTGTCGACTCGGCAGCAAGCCTTGTACCACCAAACCAAGTGAATCCTGGCCATTGCAGCTGCAGTACCTGCGTCCGCGAAATGAGAACCAGGCTTAGTCCCGCGTCGCCTCAGCTTCCCCGGTGCCATGGTTCTAGACAGCACATTCCCAGCTACCAGATAGAGATGTGAAGCCAGTGGCGCCCTGTCAGGTTGTACTGACCGACCAGCTAGCATCTTTTTTTTTTTGTTTTTTCTTTTTTTCTGCTTTTCCTCTGTTCGAGCCGCCCCAGAGATCCAATCAAGGTAGTAGTAGTAGTAATAGTAGTGTGCTCTCCCACGCTTCCACTCCAAGTCGCCTTTTGCGGCGGTCGTGTCCACATGTAGACATCACCGCCACATCTGCACCTGGGGTGAAGTGGCAGGTGACCGTTGACTTCCCAATCGATCACAGAAGTGCCCTGCGCAAGCGGCATCTCACCGTCGCTGTAGAACTAAGCCCCGCCCCCCCAGGTTCTGTACCATGATGTGATTCTGGCCTGGGAGGGTGCATACGTGAGTCCAATCACTGCCATAGCGGCTGCACGCCGACGTCAGCTTTCCGGCAGATTGTCGCGCGATAGGAGCCAGCTCATCACCAGCCGCAACGCGTGCGTGGAGGTACAGAACGCCGAGAGTGAGGGAGTGAGTGAGGAGAAAGAGAGTGGGTGATTTGATGAGTGAGGAAAAGACAAGAGCGAGACGGGAGGAACAATTGAAGAATCTCTTGATGAATGAGCGTTTCCGACAGCCAGATTATTGAAGTGTGGACAGTCCTAAGCTGTTGAGAGTGAGACTACCGCGTCGTGGGCCTTGTTCTCTAGAGCGCACCAGGCGGTGAGTGAAGCGGAGCCAAGCAACTCATATTCGACGACGAGCACTTCTCACCTGACTCCGAGTTCCAGACGACTACCTACCTGACGGACACAACAGAGCAGACACGCACTCATCATCCGAGAGTCGCTTGCTCGCGTGGCCACAACCGACGACACGACACACATTATTGCACAGACACAGACAAACACTCGCGCGACGCCCTCTCGTTGCTCTTCCTCACTCCACTCACTAGTTCTACTTCGCTCATTGGGACCAGCAAACATCTCGTCGTCACCAGCGACAGAAGCATAGGCACCTCATTCACGACTCGCCACCGGTCACAGAGACGCAGAGTCAGACTGCGCACTCCCTCCAGGGCCCTTCACTTCAGGAAGCCTGCGAGCACGAAGAGAGAGAGAGAAAGAGAGAAAGAAGAACAGAGAGAGTGTGTGTGAGAGCATCAGAGAGTTGTGCATGTCACCAAGCATCCCCGGATCAACGGTCACATTGCACTGCCCAGTCCCGTCCTTCGCCAATTTGCCCGCCGTCACGTGCCGCACTCTGTGTCGGGCCATCCTTTGCCTCGTCGGGCGCAAGCAAGTACCTTAATCTGCAGTACCACGTCATTTCCACCGTCCCCGCCACCATCCGGGTCGTACGTCGCGCGGGTGGGTAGGAGGCGAGGCACCTGATATGGAGGATGTCGTGGAAAACGCCGGCGAGCTGGTGGGCTGGGCGACCAACAACTACTTTGACGCCGGCTGGGAACGCAGTCGCAAGTACATCAACGGCAAGAAAGTCGAGTCCGTGTATCGGCCCCTGCCTGCAGTCGCACGCGAGCAGCAGCGCGCAAAGAGCGAGGCCGCGAGAAGTAAGCACGCCTCTGCGTCGTCCTCGAGCTCGCAAGAGGCGAAGCGTCCGTCCGCCTCGCAAGGCCGCCATTCTCGGCTGAGGTCACCCGACCACGACCGTGGTGCTGCAGGTGGCACTGCCCAGAGCCGCCCGCCGCCGAATCATCCTGACCCCGTCCGCTCAGAACGGCGAGCCAGCACCGCAGCACAAAAAACCCAGGTCGCTACCCTTCCGGCGTCGCGACGCAAGCAAGCAAATTTCCTCTTTCCTGCGCGTACCGACTTCTTCACCGACGACCACGCCAACTCTACCGCCCTCATCAAGACACTCACCGAAGACAACGACGACGTCTTGCGAGCATACGAAGCAGAGAAGGACGACCCACCACGCAATCCAGCTTCGGTCTTGCCCGAGCAAGACCTCTGGACGCTCGCAAAGTCCGACGACTCGAAGAAGCACGTCGAAAAGTCCGAGAAGAAGTCGATCAAACAGCCGTCGACGACTGGCTCTAGGAGAGACAGCGCAATGGCGTCCGGATACAACGACGACTACCGGGGCAACACCCAATACCAAGGCGAACCTCGCGCTCGCTCAGCTCAGCCTCCACCAAGAAATCGGTATGATGACGATGACGATAGCGACTATGATGAGCGTTCCGGCCGCAGAAACCGAGGAGGTGCACGAGGGTACAGCGACCGCGATCGAGACGATGGCGACTATTACGAAGTGCACGAGAGGTATCGAGGACCCGTAAGTGCAGGGCCACTTGTTGTTCGTCACCGATCATATCCAATGTGGTGGAGTATAAGCATGCGCTGACCTGGAATAATAGCCTGCCAACCGCCCATATGCCACCGAGCGCAGAGAGAGTTATCGATCGTCCTACAACGATGGCCCTTATGCTGGCGGAGCTGGAACGGTAGCACGTCGCTCGGATCCATATCTTGACCGCTCTCAAGTCAGCCGCAGAGGTCGACACGACCGTGACGATTACGATGACTCCCGCTCGCGATCTCGAAGCCGAGATAGTCGGTCGCGCTCCGGTGGCCGAGAAGGAGGAGGAGAGGGTATCAAGCAGAAGATCACATCCCAATTCGATACGTCACAAAGAGGTCTCGGAGTCGGACTTGCAGGCGCCCTCGCAGGAGGTCTCGCAGGCAGACAGTTCGGTAAACAGCATCGTCAACGTGATATCATCCTTGGCGCTGTCGTGGGCGGACTGGTCGCGAACGCTGCTGAGAACAAGTGGTCGGAGCACAGAAGGGAGAAGGAGAGGGAGGAGTATAGATATGATGGGCGGAGCAGGAGTACTGGGCGGTAACGAGTTCCTCATTCTTACCTCCTTCATTCCTTCTTCCGTCTTTCTTGGAAACAGCAAAAACTTGGATGCTGCGGTGAAGTACGAACGGGCAATTGCATAGTGGTAGTGCGACTGGGCTGCATTGGATGGTGCAACGGAGACGAGGAAGCGATCACGACTTTCACGACATAGAATTCATGTAATTGGTACGAGGCTGCGATTCTCACGTGCATGATGATACATGGCATGGCTGAATCGCATCGTTGGAGAAGATGGGGACGAAGAGAGGCTGCACATCTTCTCGATACATCCGACACACGTTTGATAGCGTCTGCGCATGAACTCAGCAATGAGTTGTACTTTTATTGTGTTCTCCCTTACATACCTTATACTTGACCTTGTGGCTGCGTGACCCTTGACTAGCTGACTCTTGACTCTGGAGAGAAGGTACGATGTTATTTGCAGACATCGATCTGGTTATTTGCAGACAAACACCTGCCTCAGGCAGCTCTCTTAAGGATCCTTACTTTGTAGTATTTGCCCTATATACTAATCTCATTACAACAACACACTATAATAGATTACAAATACTATAGATTTTGTAGCGCAGTGTTCTGCGAGCAAGTGCATGTAATTATTATATATAGAAGTAGTGTAGGTGTTGTGGTTAGGTAAGGAATAGGTATATAGGTAAAGTAACGCTCTGAAGTTCTGAGAACGGCTGTGTATATCTCTTACTACTCCGTACCGCAATTAGAACAGAGCTCTAAGTGCCTTACGGAGTGGGTAAACGGGGGCGCGACGGCAGCGGCGACAGCGGTAGCAGACATTGCGACGGCGAGGTGCGACGGTAAGGTGTAGGTGTGTGTG
>AWYF02000344.1:0-35953 GCA_000504405.2 Mycosphaerella sp. Ston1 | reverse complement strand
ATACTATCGGCTCTCTCTACGTTGCTATATACCTTCCCCCTTATAGCGTTACTAGTTTTAGTATAGGACTCTAGCTTAGTAAGTATAAGTAATTTTAGTATAAGCGTTACTAGTTTTAGTATAGTACTCTAGCTTAGTAAGCATACGCAATTTTATTATAGTACTCTAGCTTAGTAAGCATAAACAGTTTTAGTAGAGTACTCTAGCTTAGTAAGCACAAGCAGTTCTAGTATATTACCCTTTATCTATACTACCTTTTTCTCGCGATGCTAGTTACGTGATTTTCTTACGTGTCTAGCCCTTACAGGGTTTTCTTACGTATACTGTTACGTTTCTTTCCACTTTAGGTAAGCCCGCTACTAGCGAAAGCGCGGCGCTGAGCTTGAGATCCATACTTGAGTTGTTGCAGACAGGGTACTAAAAATCCGCCGTAGCTAGCGGCGTTCTATGGCTTGGCAGTCGCGTGTCACGTCATCTTGACTTTCACATGCTAACATCAGTGCTTCTTTCTAGAGCCCACCCCCCTCCTCCCCCTCCCCACGCCGCCCCCAATGTCGGCCTCGCTCGACACCACCGTGCGGCGTCGCGGCGCCAAGGACGGGACCGGCGGAATGAACGCGGCACAGGCGACGGCGGAGCGACTCACATTCAGCGACCTCGAGGACGACGAGCCGCAGAAGAAGAAGAGACGAGCTCCCGCCGTCGCCGCCGCCAGCAAACCCCCGCCTCCCATCCGACATCGAACAAAGACCGCCTCGCTCGTGGGCAAGCGCAAGCTCCACACCAAGCGGCGCGGCGCCCAGTTCGAAGAAGCTGCCGACGACGAGACCGAGCGACCAGAGGATCTCCTCCCCGACTACCTCAAGAAGCGGCGCAATGAGCGTGAAACACACCAACAGAAAGGCGATGATCTTGGGTTCCGCACGCCACCCACACACAAAGACATCGGCCTGGACACAGCCCGAGAATCGAAGCCGAATCTGCCTGGCGTTACACCACCACGACCACACGAAGCGATCGAGCTCGAATACGGCACAATACCAGCTTCTATCGCCCAATACCTCAAGCCGTACCAGATCCATGGCACCAGATGGCTGCACGAGAAATTTGTGAAACAGCAGGGCGCCCTGCTTGGCGACGACATGGGCCTGGGTAAGACGGTGCAGGTGATCGCATTCCTCACAGTGGCGTTCGGTAAGACAGCAGACGAGCGCGATCTAAAGCGAATGCGTTACAAGCGGAAATACGAGCCAGGAACATGGTACCCACGAGTTCTCATCATTTGCCCGGGCACCCTCATCGAGAACTGGAAGGCGGAGCTCGACCGCTGGGGTTATTGGCACATCTACACATACCATGGCAGCGCATCCGCAAAAGAGGATGCACTAGCAGCCGCAGAAGGTGGCAGGCTCGAGATTATGATTACAACATATGACACATACAAGCGCGATGAGAGCTCCATCAACTGCGTGACTTGGGACTGCGTTATCGCCGATGAGGTCCATACTATCAAAGAGCGCAAGTCACAAAACACACAAGCGATGAACAACGTCAATGCTCTCTGCCGTTTCGGCCTGAGTGGCACTACCATACAAAACAAGTACGAGGAGTTGTGGACACTGCTGAACTGGGCCAATCCCGGAAGTGTTAGTACTATCGCCAATTGGAAGAGTGCCATCTGCGTGCCTCTGAAGACGGGACAAAGCCATGATGCGACGCTCTCACAACTGGCCAAAGCTCGACGTACAGCGATCGGCCTGACCCAAAAGTTGCTGCCAAATTTCTGGCTTCGCCGCACTAAGGCTCTCATCGCACACCAGTTGCCAAAGAAGAGCGACCGCGTGGTCTTCTGCCCACTAACAGAGATGCAAGTCACAGCATATCAGAACTTCACCGACTCAGAGCTCGTACATGCCATTCGCGATTCCTCAGAGCCCTGCTTCTGCGGATCGGGTAAGAAGCAAGGCTATTGTTGCAGAGAATTCATCGAGGGCTTCGGGGGGTGGAAGAATCAGGTTTTTCCCGCACTGGTCACCCTACAGAAGCTTTCCAACCACGTCGCTCTCATGGTGCCCAAGGCCGATGCCGATGCTGAACGACTCGAGAAGGATTTGGAAAAACTCAGGATTGCCCTGCCAGATGACTGGGAAGAACTGTACAAGAATAGGGACAACCTGAACTTTCTTGCGAGGCCGGAATTCTGTGGCAAGTGGAATGTACTGAAGAAGCTCATGAAGCTGTGGTACGATAATGGAGACAAAGTCCTCATTTTCTCTCACTCGGTGAGACTGCTCAGGATGCTGAATCTTCTGCTAAAGTTCAAGACGTCCTACAACATTTCCTTCTTGGATGGCAGCATGACATATCTCGATCGGCAGAAAGAGGTCGACGCGTTCAATTCTCAGCCTAGCCAGTTCGCTTTCCTTATTTCGACAAAGGCTGGAGGCGTAGGACTAAACATCACCAGTGCCAACAAAGTAGTCGTCGTCGACCCGAACTGGAACCCGGCGTACGATCTACAAGCACAGGATAGAGCATACCGCATTGGTCAGACCAGAGATGTCGAGGTCTTCCGTCTTGTGTCTGTCGGCACAGTAGAGGAGATTGTTTATGCCCGACAGATCTATAAGCAACAACAAGCCAACATCGGGTACAACGCTTCGGTTGAGCGCCGCTACTTCAAGGGTGTGCAGGACAACAAGGACCAGAAGGGCGAGATCTTCGGACTGGCAAATCTCTTCGCACCAGTACAGGGCAATGTCGTGCTACGAGATATAGTCAATAAGACCAACATTGCCGAAACCAAGGCTGGCATTGACATAGTTGGCCTGGACCTGGAAGCAAGTCAGGAGGACGAGGACGACTTCGTGCTAGACCGAGACTCGCGGACTGCCGCCATCGAAGCCCTTGCCGCAGAAGTCATTGACGAGCCTAGTCGGAAGCGCAAGCTCGCCAAGGAGGCAGCTAAGAAGAAAGATCCCGTACAAGCAATCCTTGCTTCTGCTGGGGTATCATACACACACGAGAACACCGAGGTCATTGGGACGAGTAAGATTGAAACGAAGTTATCCAGTCGAGCACAGAAAGGCGCAGATGACCCAGACCACATCAACGAGCTTGCATTCGCCCGCTCGCAGCAATCACAGACGACCAAGCTGCCCAATGCTGGAACAGATTACCAGACAGTGTATGGAGGTGCTGCTGGGGATGGAGAGGAGATGGGTATTAGGCGGGGAGATGTGAGAGTGAAGTACAAGTATCAGCCACCAGAGGAAGTGAGGAGACGTCAATTCTGCAGCATGTCTGCCCATTTTGGGTACGAGAAAGTTGAGGAGTTCGCTCTCGTAGTTGAGGGATGGACGCAGCAGCAGCGTCGCGACTGCCTGGAGCAGTTTTATAAGCAGCGGAGAGCAGAGCTCGCGCTGTAGGAGTTTGGTTCTTCTGTTGCTGGTGCACTTGATAGCGAAGATACCCCCCATATGCGAATGATTGAACATCCTGCTTTGAACTCAGAATTTGCTGTCTCTGTGAATGTCTCAATGTAATCACGGCAGTAGATGAATCGATGTGTGTACAGACTATGACTGTCCAAGAATGGAGTAGTAGAAAGTATCAAGACTCGCTCCCCAAAGAAAAGAAAATTCACATCAATCAAAGCCAAAGTCCATGCAGAAGTCATGTTATTGTCGATGTCACGAAGGTTTTAGTTAATGTAGCATTATAAGGTACAGACAGCAGGACACGGGTAGTGCAAGGGGGTCGAACGAGAGAATATACGGAAACACTCGGTAGAACTAGAAACAGCATATATGCATACCTTAGTAAGGTAGTGAAGATACCTACCAGTACGTTACCTATGCACATAAGGTAGGTAGGCATGATGTTCAGTACTTTAGTGTCGATGTACAAATTGCGAAACCACCAACGCCTTGCTCAAGAAAAAAAAGAGAAAGAACACTTTTGCGAGGATATGAAAGACTTTTGTTTTCCCTTTTTTTAGGATTTGCCGACCATGACTATTATGCATGTGAGACGAGAGGTAGGTAACCTCTTTACAGTAGTATCATCATGCAGTCCCATACGTCTCGTGTCCATGCGGGCGATTCACATCCGCTCCATTCGCTCCCGGCATAAGCCTCTCGCGCGCCCCTTCGGCCTCCTCCTTTACTAAGTCTTTCTCTAAAGTGATACTTTTGCGCCACACATATGTGACAAGCACGATGCCCACTGTCAGGGCCACTCCGAGCAAGATGGCGTTGACGGGCCTGGGGTCGTTGTGGAAAGCCTTGTGCGTAGCTGCATCGAGAGCGGCTTGCGTGAAGTTGAATAGTCCTGCCAGACAGATGATGGCCCCGTAGACTTTTCCGAAGGTTTGGAATCCGAAGACCTTTGCGGCGTAGTCGGAGACGGCGGTGTAGTATAATGGTCGATAGACCACGAAAAGGATGATGTTGGCGTACGCTGCCCACATGCTCTCTATGAGACCAAAGGCGCCGATGGCAGTCGCAATGGTTACGAGAAGACCGAGAGTGAAAGGCGTGCTAGTGTGATCGAGCACGTAGCCGATGAATGGGACGGAGACGACACCTCCCAGCGGTAATGCGACGTCGAAGAAGTCGTTGACCTGGACAGCTTTGGTATATGAGTGGAACATCTCCGAGTACTGGGTTCGGACGGTGGCCACGAAGTAGTTGATGCGGAGCATTTGCACCACTGTGAACAGCGTGATGAGAATCCACCAGGGGCTCCAAATCTGTTCCAGGACGCTTTTGCCATGCATTGCCCCAAAGACGCCAGAAGTCTGCGCTTTTGCTTCTTCTTGCTCGGTGATGGTCTGTGCTGTATTCTTGGATCCCAGAAGGCTATTGATCTCCGTGGCGATGCTTTCGCGGTGTTCGCGGCGAGAGGTCTGGCGAGTGACGCGTTCGTGGTCATCTGAGATGTCGGAGTCGGAATCGTGATGGTCGGGGGCGGGATCTTCTACTTGTTGGACGAGCTCGCCGACGGTTTTGTAAGATACGCCGGGCATGATCGTGAGCTGGGCGATCAAGATTAGGATAGGGACAATGAGGTAAAGCAGGAAGAACTTCTTGGTGTTGAAGGTCGCATTGGTGTGCTGGTACAGGAGGCGGTAGCCCAGGAAGACAGCGCTACTCGTGTCGAAGGCTCCAGTGAGAAGGGCGAGAATGAGTCCAGAGTGCTGAGGGAAGGTATTGCTCAGCTGAAAGGAGGAAATGAACACGAATGGCCCTCCCAATGCCAGGAAGAGATAGCCGGGAATGTAAGCATCGAACGCATGAGACAGGTCAGCTGCAAACGCGAGGAAGAGTGCTCCCACCAGGAGGAACACACAGCCCATCATACTCGCAATGCGTGGCCCAAAGCGATCGAGCACCCAGCCTACAGGCAACGCACACACGTTGGTGGATACAGCGGCTACGGTGAACATCAAGTTCAGGCGCAGTTCCTGTCCATAGCACACCCAGACATCTGCATCCAGCTCATCCGCCGTACAGGAGTCTCTGTACACTCCCTCATCGATGAATACGGGCTTGATGGCCGCGAATCCAAACACCACTCCGGCAGCGGTCAAGCAGTATAATACAGCCACTACCACCTGGGCAATTCGCTTGCTCTTGCTAACCTCGATCGCAGCCACCGAAGGATCGATCTGTATGGCTGGATCTGACCATTCTCCGACGGGATTGAAGGAGAGCTTTCGTCGCTCGGAACCAGAGGGTGATTGTGTCCGCCATCGATTCAGATCTTCCATTGACGAACGACGTTCGAACATGGCCATACTGGCGGCGATGGGCCGTGATGGCTGGCAGTTGGTAGTGCCAGGCCGGTGAAGTATATCCTCTTAGCTCTCAGCTCGCCTCGCCTCCTCTTTTGCCTCTTCCTGCACCCAGCAGGCCTCGTGATGACCCCGCCGCAGGTGTGAATCACGTACCCGCGTCCCGTCAAGTAGCCGAATATAAGCGCTGGTGGACGGAAAGTATGGCGGGACAGCTTGGTCCAACAGCGACCGTGGTGATGACAATGATGTGCACGCAGTACGGTACATGTAGTAGTTATATTAGTGTAGGTGAAGGTAGTACTGCAATTCAAGGGTTATGGAAGTAGAAGAAGAAAGCTCAGCATGAAATTTCCCATCGATAAGATAAGAAAACCATTGCCCACCGTTGAGTGGCCAAGAGACTCCTTCCGATGCGTGCCAATGGGTGTGTGATATGAGGAGGGGTGGAGCTGCAGTCGACTAGACTAGACTATGTGCTCTCGGCGCCATCGGACGTCGGCGAAGTGCCATAGTTCTAATTCTAATCCATTCTTCATCTAGTTCTAGTTCTGGTGCTAGCAACACTAGAACTACTACACTGCTGTACTGTGATCATTCGCCAGACGAGGGGACAATATGACCTGACAGTTCTGGTCTACGGGAAGATTTACCTGCTCTCAACTGTAGCCTTGTCGATGCCCACCCAGCAGACACGTGCCTGCAGAGTAGTATAGTACAGGCTCGGAACTCTGATGCAGTGAGCGATGCTGGGCATCTCTTCGTCGTACGCGTAAATCGACGAGAAGAGCCATTGAACTACATTTACTCGGTAGTCAAGCAGGGCCTACCATGAGTTGGCGGATCAGACCGGTGCATACCGGAGCTTCATCCTTCAGGCGTGCCGTAAGCTTGACCATCTTCCGTCTGCACTTCACACTCTTCAATACGGTGTCGTGCACGCCATTGCCCTTCTCAATACGCTTCCGTGCTGGGATCCGGTAATGCCTTACACTCGGCACGACAAAGACGTGCTGAGCCTTACCTAATCGACCAGCATCGCTGACGACGAATGCTCACGACGCCACTGCAGCGGACCTCGAAGGGGAAGACGATGGTGGCGATGCCTGCAGGAGAAAGCAGTGATTCCATGTTCACGGCCTCCTGCCACCTGTCTGGTAGAACTACCGTGTCAAGACACGAGACACGAGGCACGAGGCACGAAGGGAGGGACCATCATGACGCTGCTGCTGCTGCTGGCTGCAGTCGTCCTGGGCGGCATTTATCCCGATCGTTGCTCAAGACTGCTGCTGGGACTTGCTGCTTTCTCCGCCGTAAAAGGACGGAGTAGTTGGTGAAGAGCTCTTTGAGTTGACCTTGTCCAGGAATCGACCCCTCGCGAACTGAACCTTCGACGACACGTGTTGAGAGCATCAGCTTGATCATTGGACGGTACTGGGATACCTGGCCCAGGATGACTTCGTAATGGCTTCGATACAGCCTCACCACGTTACTCCGCAACAACAATGCCGCGTGTTACGCGCAGTCCAGTTGCGCGGCGGTACCTGCAAGTCTGGTAAGCCATTGCCATGGGTAGAATCAACGAGAAGCATAAAGCGAGAGGAGAAGTCGCTCTGAGCAGTCTCCTCCGCAGCTTCAAAGCACTACACACTTTGATCGTTCCAGTCCTGCACCAGTTGGAAACAGAAGAACAAGAAGAAGGCTCAACGTTCAGCCAACATGACCAAGATCAATCACATCGTGGCCCTCGCGGTCTGCGTCCTTCCTCTCATCACTGCTATTCCACAAATGCCTGCCGCCGGCGCCAAGAGGGCAGAGAGCTTCCAACTGGCTGCCAGAGATGACGCTGGTCAGCAGGCCAGCTATGGGTCTTCGAATCTTGCTCCGGCAGCAGCAGCAAATACTGATTCGACTAAAGAGGATTCTTCAGTCGACACTTCTTCGCCGACTGGAGATGATTCTAACAAGGAAGATTCCAAGAAGGATGATGATTCCAAGAAGGATGATGATTCCAAGAAGGATGATGATTCCAAGAAGGATGATGTTTCCAAGGAGGGAGAGGATTCCAAGGAGGGAGATGATTCCATGAAGGAGGCAGATTCGACGAATGGAGACGATTCCAAGAAGGAAGATGATTCCAAGAAGGGAGATGATTCCATGAAGGAGGAAGATTCGACGAAGGGAGACGATTCCAAGAAGGGAGATGATCAAAACGCCGCTACGACAGAGGATGCTGCTACTACGAAAGATGCTGGCACTACGGAAGATGCTGGCACTACGGAAGATGCTGACACTACGCAAGATGCTTCGACCGAGGGCGCGACCAAGGACGATGCCGCCAAGGACGATGCCGCTAAGGACGATGCCACCAAGGACGATGCCACTAAGGAGGGTGCCAGCAAGCAGGGTGCCACCAAGGATGATGCTACCAAGGAGGATTCCACCAAGGAGGATTCCACCAAGGAGGGTGCCACTACACAGGATGCCGCTAACAAAGACGCCGCCACCAACGACGACGCTACCAAGGACGATACTTCGAAGAAAGAAGATTCCTCATCCCAAGCCGCAACTGGAAAGAAGGCATCAGGAGAGACTCCTGCTGTCGGCCAGAAAGCAGCAGCTGTTCAACCACCAGCCAAACAAGACACCAAGACTCCAGCCACCGCGCCAAACGCTGACGAGAAGAAGGTGGTCCCAATTACCCAAGGTGCGACCTACGGAAATGGTGTTCCTGCTGGCTCTCTCCTTCCACCAAAGCCCCCGGCTGGATCTATCACATCAGACCAGCTAAAGACTTGTCTCGACATTTGCTTGAATGTGCACTGAGGGAACCAGTCTTGGGCTGATGGTGACACATCATGCATGATGCATTGAAAATGAGATTTGGTTTTGGTATGGAAACGAAATAATGAGAAACACGGTCTTTTTATCAAAAAATAGAGGAGGAAGTGGCAAAATGGTCATGCTGGTCTTACCTCTCTTGTGGTATGTAGCTGCATTAATCAACATATCAAAACTTGTTCGTTGATACGTCGTTCTTTGAAGTTCTATCTCATAGAACTAGGCTCCTAGCATGTCGCTCCTCCGATCGTCCATGCCCAGGTCTTGTCTTTGCTGACATGGTCTTCAGATCCTGCGGACTGGAGCCGCCTGTTCTAGACACTTGGCGTACAGTAATCGACGCAGAAAGAACAGACCAACACCAATCTTCAAGTGTTCTTCGTCGTCGTGGTCGTCGTCTTCATCTTCTTCTTGTTCTTCTCACCCTCCACCACCACCACCACCACCACCACCACCTCCTACTCCACCGCCTCCTGCTCCGCCAAATACAACGCCTCAACAGTCGATTCCAGCTTCGGCAAATACTTATCCAACCAAGCAAAAGTCTCCCTACTCATCTCCCCTCCCACACCCTTGACCGCGTCGAAAAACTCATCCAAATACTTCTTTCCATCCACTGCAGAAATGTTTTCGCCCGCGGCTTGTCGCTTCGCGACCTCCTGCTCCATCTTCGTCTGGATGCCTTGCAGAATTCTCGTCAAGGCTTTGGAGTCTCGGCGCTGGAGACTGGCGAAGTCGTTGGCTTCAGCGACCGGCTTGGGGCGATTTTGCTGCGGCTTGGGCTTGGAAGGCGAGGTGGTCTGCTCGATGGTCGGAGCGGCGGCTCGGTTGCTTGCCATCATCTTGGTCAGCCAGGCGCGGTGGTCGTCTAGTTTGGCGTTGTAGTCGTCTAGGTTCGCTTGGAGGTCTTCCATTGTTTGCGTTGCGTGGCGGAATCGCTTGTCTGCAATGGTGTGCGCCTGGTTGGAGGTTGGTAAGGTGAGATGGATGTGCTGACGACTATGTCTAGAGCTGGCGTTGTTTGTGGTGGCAAACTTGGTAGAATTTGACAAATGTGAGGAAGTGAAACGAGAGTTGGATACTGCGCGAATCTCCCAGGCTGGAATTCGTCAACCACTTCGATTGCTATGTTATCAGTCCCTAATAGAGCTGCTCTATTCGCGCCACAGCTCACAGGGTGAGATTGACCGGTTCTTCCTTTGTGAAGACCAACTGTTTCCATTGCATGTCACCTGTCAATGCGTAGTCCAGCTGAGCGAGCCTCGCATCAGCCTGAGTGAATTCAGTGCAACGCGTGTGATAATGCTTGTCTCGTCAACGGTGCAATACACGCTGCCCTAGAGATGAACTACAAGCAGTATGTGCGGTATAGAACATGCATGGAGAGCATATGCGCCTTTGGTGATGGTTCGTTCTACCGTGCTCAGTAGCCGTGGCCGCTGGTGCTTCGCAGGGTCGTTGACATGTCATATAAAGACTGCGGACTTGTTGAGCCAGAGATGGATGCCTACCTTACCTTATGCGTAAGCGATGCTGGAGTCCTATGTGAAGCAGAGATAGCTTGGCAGGGCTCGACTGTGGCTACTTTCCAACACACGGGCGACGGCATAGTGGACGCTGCCGTGTGAATCGTGAATTGCCCCAACCTGTCCACAAGAGCCGCCCTTCGTCTTCGCAGGTGGAGGATTGAACAGACAGCAACCATCCCCCCGCCAGTGATAACAGCCATGGCAAGAGCATTGCAATCGTGGCGGCTCACTCACTGGAGTCGCCTTGGAGGCCCACGAGTTCTCCACTGCACATTGCTGGTGCCAGCGTTCATCTTTCTCCTGAATCCAGTCCCGCTCCTATTCACAGTATCCTCAACCAGGACTCTATCTCTCCAACCGTATCGATAGATATATGTGTTTCCCTTGTCGCCATATCGTGCCAATCGTACGTACGTTGAACAATGGGCCAGCCGGTGTAGGCGGCGTGTTGATATGCTATGCCCCAATCATTGCTTGTAGCTGTTCTTTCGGCGGCACCTGTACCCCTGAGGGCACTCTCTTGAGGCTTCCTGCGGTCCAGCAACTACCTAGGTAGCCATCACTGAATGTGTGCTCGTAATCATGTAGTATTGCGTGTGTAACTAAGTACGAGTATGTACGAGTAAAGTGCATAACTAGGTGCGTTGTGCGTGCGGGTGCAGGCGGGCCGCTCCCGTATATTACGTAAAGCAGTTACCAAATAATATTAACTTACCTCCAGGTTAGTAATAGTAACCTTATAACCGAGTTATTATATACTAAACCTAATGCGCTCCTTTAATACTATTGTCTAATTAACCTCTAAGTGTCGGTATAGCGTTAAGTCGTATAGTTATAGAGCAAGCAGTCGGCCGAGGAGTAGTTTGCGTTTTAGCCTAGTATCTCTAAGTACGGTCGCAGTAGTTCTAAGACCTACGCAAACGACTCGTACGGATCTAGCAAATACGTTTAGTAGGGTATCTAGCGGAACTAATAATAGGCTAGGAAATACCTTTAACCCTTAGCGCTTTAATATATAGGCCTATTACTACCGTCTAGCAGTACTATCGTTCGGTTTTGTCCTTCTACTACCTCGGTATAGTTAACTAGTCCGAGCTATCGTATAAACTCTATATGCTTTACTTTATCGAGAGCCTTAGTTAGGCCGTCGGCTGCTTGCTAATTAGTTCTAATCTACCTAATCGTAATATTGCCTACTACGAGCTCTTGCTAAATATACCGAAACCTTATATTAATATACTTAGTACGTCTATCTAATAACGTCTTAGCGCAGTTTGTAATATTAATCGCCGGTTAATTATCTTTATATACCGTAATCGGACGCACGTTCGTATACTGCAGCTCTTCGAGGAGCTTCGTAAGGTAGTTAGCTTCCTTAGCGGCAAGTATAAGTTATACGTATTCGGCTTCTATAGACGATAGTATTACGATCGTTTAGCGACCTAATTTGAAGAGCACTAGTATACCTACGAGCTTAAATACTAACCCTCCGGTAGAGTACCGTATATCTATATTATTAGCCTACGAGGAATTAGTAAAGCCTGTTAGTACAAAACCGCTGCCTCCTTAGAACAGTAATCTACGGTTCTTCGTAGCTACTATATAGCCGAGTACGTATAGTATCGCCTCTCGGTAAGTTAGTATAGGGTTCTTAAGAAATCGGTATAGTAATCTAATCTCGTAGCTATAGTTAGGCCTTAAGATATATACTAGCTATACCCCGGATCTAGTAAGTGTCTAATATTCCGTCTTAAGCTTATTCGTCGTATAATAGCCCTCCGGTACTACGCGTAGTCGTATTGCCTATATCTTTCTAAGTAGCGCACCTGTAGCCGCTAGTTATAGACTATTAATGCTGAACTTAGCGGCAATCTTGTCTATATAGGCGTCCTAGACGACTATTAACTGCCGCTTAGCCCTGTCGCGTATAATACGTATGCCTAGGTAGTAGTAAAGCTCGCCGAGCTTACGCATCGTATATGCGCTATTAATTATATCGGCTATATTAAATACTAGAGTAGTAAGCTTTGCAATAAGCAGTATATTATTAACGTAGATAACGATAATTATGCCGGTAGTAGAATTGCGGAAGATATACGCGTCTAAGAGGAACGGATTAAATCTATAGCTCCTAGCAAACTTAGTAAATTCGTCGTACTATAGTAGTAGGGCCTGTTTGAGTCTATATAGGGCTTTCTGTAGTAGGTATACAGTATTACCGTTTCCTTCCTCGAAGCCGTATAGTTGTTCTACGTAGATAATATATTTACTAATAAGGGCATTAAGGAACGCCGCTACTAAATTATATTAATAGCATTCGAGGTCTTCCTCTGCAATTATTATAAAGAGTACTCGTAGTAATACCGGCTTTGCAACCGCAGTATATATCTTATTATAATTAAGGCCTTTACGTTAACTGAACCCTCGAATATACTATCTAGCCTTAAAGCGGCTGAATTGCCCGTTAGGGCCGCGTTTGCAGGTAAATACCTATTAGCTACGCAGTACCTTATATAAGGGGTTCCGTAGTTAATTGCGCTATATATAATTCTTAATATACATACGGAATTCTACGTATACGGCCGTACGCTATTGCGCTGCTTCCGGTAGTGTCTATAACTCCTTATAGCTGTTCGGTATAGTTATTAATAACGGCTCGGTAGCTGTAATTAATACGTTAAAAGCCTTTGCGGATGCCGTTAGCATATCGGCTAGTATATAGTTCGCACGTACCTTGCGAGACTTAATACGGGCTCGTATACTGCGTTCTAGTATTTCGTTAATAGGTACGTTAAGCAAACTAGGCCTAGTGTGTTTATAGCCGTTAGGTAGTCGTAAACCTTCGTCGCTAGCAGTGTCTATACCTATACTTAGTAGATTAGCCGGCGTCGTCAATTCTTCTACGGTCGTAAGAGCGTCTGTTTCTACTATAGTATCGTCTGCAGCACCGGTATAATTCTCGTCTTGTTCTACTAGTGTCTCTAGTTGAACTACCTCGACTGTATAGTACTTAGGTATATACTATAGTTCACCCCTAGGCTAAATAAGGTTGCTCTCAAAGCTCTAGGTGTCGAGTTCTTCGGTTGTATCGTCCTTTGTACCGGGTACCTCGGAAAGCTTACTATGCTCGACAAATTAGCAGTGTAGCGTACGTACTACCTTGTGCTAAGTAGGTATCCAGACGCGGTATATACTGTCTTCGTAACCGACTAACTGTCTACGGTTACCTCTTGCTATAAACTTAGAACCCCGGAGTATTTTATAATCGTAAACGACGGTTAAAGCCCCGTACGCTCGAAGGGTATTAAGTAGTAGCTTTTCTGCATTAATTAACCGCTTGATTGCGGTATTAAGAGTATAGCGAGGAAAATTACCTCTAAGAGCGTTACTTAGTATTAGATTAAGCACGTATATAGCTGCCGCGACAGCCTTAGTCCAGAGTGCGATCGGTAGCCTCGTATATACTATTATCTTTCGTACTATAGTACAGACGATATAATTACTAACTTCCGCTAGACCGTTCTTTGTTAATATATATAGTAGAGTTACCTGTAGCCGTATACTATTATCTGCTACAAAGGTAAGAAGAGTATTGCCGCTATATTCTCTGCTACTATCTAGCCTAAAGATTACTATAGAGTAGCCTACGTTCTTGCGGCGTATATAGTATATCTTTAGGTAAACTGCTGCAGCTCCCTTGTTTAACGAGAAGAATACCTCTCTCTTAAGGCTCTTAGCTTCGGTAAATAGTATAAAGTAGCGATCTTTAGTTATACTAGGTTGTCGTACTATTACTATATTAAGGCATACTAGGTAGTATACTAGAGCTGGTCGTACGGATAGTATCCTGCTATATACCTAGTATGCCTAAGATACAAGGCATGCTATATAGTGCAGTTCTCGTATACCGATAATACTAATCGTTCCTTTGTTCGCTATAATTACTAGCTTTCGAGGGTAGATATATCCGAGTCGGAGATACTATACTAGTATAGTAGCCTCGGCCTTAGTTGCTGTCTTAGATATAACTAATACTATCGTTAAGGGTTGCGTAACTAGATAAGGCAGGCCGTTATATAAGTATACGTCTACTAGAATTACGTCGATATTATCCGTATACTTTATAAACAGGTACTATCGATCGGAACGGTAGAAAACTCCTTTCTTACGAAGGCTTTCTGTAGATAAGAGGTTAGTGCTTAGTTCCGGCATATATAGTACCTTTAATATACGTATAGAACGGCTTCCTATAGCTATATGTGTTATAATTTTAATATCTCCGTAACCCGTAGTTATAATCGTGCCCTTACTAATATTTACCGGTACGACGTATAGTATATAACATACTATATTGTCGTAGTTATTAGTTATATAGTTAGAGCAACTAGAGTTAATAACCTAGGGTAGTGCCTTTTTCGTCGTAGTAAGTGCGTCTACGCTTACCGGCAACTATTAATCCTAGTCTCTATCTATTGCTGCTATAAGCATTTGACCGGTAATAAAGTCGTACTTTGGCGCTAGCGGTAGTATAAGCCGGGGTGTCTTAGCCGTCGCAATATACGCCGCCAGTGTAGTCTTTAGAAGCTTTTGCTATTGCCTTAGCGCTTTCTTCTCCGCTATTATTTTCTCGAACGCCGCCTTTTTCTCGGGGTGTTTATAATAGCACTCTGCCTCGATATGTCGCGTCTTGTTATAGTATATACACTTAAGATTAGCGCGATTGTCTACGCGCGTTGTCCGATGCGGTGTAGTTACGGTCGAGGTATCGTTTCTACGAGCGGTAATAAGCGCTACCGAACTAGTACCTTTATTCGTTTATATAGTGTTCTTATCTAGAAGATTAGCAATACACTTTGCGAGCGATAGTAGCTCTGCCGAGGTAGTCTCTGTCTTGCGCAGATCCTATCGTATATTCGCTATAAATTGCGGGTAGTACTCTCCGACTAAAGAAAGGAAGAAGAATAAGCTCTGCTTACTACTAACCTTAAAGTTATTAATCTTGTTAAGCTTTAGTAGTTTACTCTAGTATTCTTTATAGAAGCGATTAAGCTCTCTGCCGTTATAGCGGAGCTGCGACTATTTAAGGTACGTTAAGTACTCCTAAGACATGCCCTGCTTATTATATTAGTCGATAAGGTATGCCTATAGAGTTAATACTATATCGTATACTTTAGCGCACTGTTTAGCAATCTAACTAGTATAGTTATTAAGAATATAAGTGCGTAACTTTTGAACCTTAGACTTATGTTTATCTACGCGGTCTTCGTAGTTATCGTCGCTTTTAGTAGCAATATACTTTATACTAGTTATAGAGTCTGCTCCTATAGTAGGTCGCTTTAGTAGGCATGTTTTTAGCTATAAAGGGTCGGTATATCGCTATAAGCCCTGCCCTTAGAGGTCAGATTTTATACGCGCTGCCTATATCTTATAGTTGTCCTTTCTATTTAACTTCTCGCGATTCGCTACTAGTCGTATCGTAACGTCGGCTATTACGTAGTAGTTTTGGATAGAAGAGGGTATATATAGAATCGGTGCGTATCGAAGTCTCTTCGGGCTTCGAGTTCGTATTATTCTTATTTAGTGCAGCGCCGTAGGTAGTCGCGTTCGGTAACAGCAGTATAATAAGGACGAGTAAATTTAATAGCTCTATAAAGAGATGCGGCTTATAACTACTGAATGTATACTCGTAATTATATAGTATTGCGTGTGTAACTAAGTACGAGTATGTACGAGTAAAGTGCATAACTAGGTGCGTTGTGCGTGCGGGTGCAGGCGGGCCGCTCCCGCATGTCACGTGAAGCAGTCACCAAATAACATTAACTCCATCTGTACCATCTGCCTTGTAGACACTCTCGTGACTGCATGTATTGCTGCCCTGTACATGTTTGACGAGCTTCGTTGGCCTTCGGTGTCGAGTTGACAGCGAGGAGGAAACAGAGTGAACAAAAGCTACAGTAGATTGCGCCAAGACGAGATCACGACACACGAAGCTACCGGCAGACGAAGCTTAAACGCCGCCCGTCTTCGACTCGACTCGGGATTGCAGCTGACTGACTCAGTATACCAGCACTGACTATTGATATACCGAATTTGCTGCACCAGGAGTATGGCGGACTCGCAACAGAGGGCGGCGCTCGCAGTGATCGATATGCAAGAAGACTTTTGTGAACCCAATGGCTCCCTGGCAGTGACTGGCGGCAGGTCTGTGGTATCTGTAATCAACGACCTACTGGACTGGCCTGGCTTTGTCCTCAAGGTCGGCACCAGAGATCACCACCCTCAAGACCACATCTCATTCGCTTCGAATCATCCTGGTTCGCAGCCCTACACCTCGTCTCACACCATACAGAGCCCGTCCAATGCAGCAGAGACTCAGACGACGTACGTCGCGATCGCGGTCATCATCTGCTTTTGAGAGTCCGCTGATGTCTGATAGCCTACTCTGGCCAGATCACTGCGTGGTCGGCACATCGGGCGCCGAACTGATCCCAGAGCTGCACCAGCACAAGTTGTCTACCATCGTCAACAAAGGGGAAGACCAGCGGGTGGAGTCCTATAGCGGGTTTGGACCCCCTTTCCGGAACCCAGCAGTCAGTATGAGCAAGCTCGATGCCACGCTGAAGGCAGCCAAAGTCTCTCGTCTGTTTGTAGTCGGCCTCGCCTACGACTTCTGTGTCAAGTCTACAGCGATAGACGCCGTGGAACATGGCTATGAGGCTTTCGTGATTGAGGATGCCACCAAAGCAGTCATGCAAGACTCCGAGAGTCTGAATAATACACGATCCGAGCTTCGCAAGGCAGGCGTTAAGATCATCTCGTTGGACGCAGAGGTTCTGCAAGCGATCGAGCAATAATGACCACGACAGCATGAGCAGGTGGTATACATACATACGTGCACTAGCTGCCATCTCACTATGACTCGATGTGCATGTTATGTAACAGACTTGTATGCTGCGCCGACTACTAGCTACATGTACTCGCATGCTATATTGGCTATGAAACATACTTTACCGCTCTTATAGGCAAGTCAGCACTCACGACTCGCCTGCAATGCCTATGGGGTATTGCACTATTCGACGTCTGCATCTAGGTACATACACTAGCCGTCTCTAGTGCAGACTCTTGTCGTCGATCAACACCATGCTAGTCAGATGTAAGTCCATAAGCTGCCATAGATCGAATATGCGCTTACGTCTCATGCTAAGGACAACGCGACTCCAGTATACCGTTATGGTGTTTATCTGTATAGCACTCCACCAACAACCTATACAAAGTATGTTCGAGACGAAATTAGCTCATGCACTGTCGCGAAGAGTCCTGACTGACCACTATACTCGACCTACAAGCACGATCAACTGCTATAAGTCTGACTAGCAATGTTATGCATACGTCACGCTCCTGGAGTCCACGAGGTGCGCTCTCATGTCGAGGGACCGCAGCGACAGACTCGATATATCATCGATTTCCTGTCTCACCTCACATTATTGCTTTCTCATGCACCAGTGAACAAACAGCTTTCAATTTCTACATTCACTTCAGCAAATACAGCATCTCTCTTTCCCCTCCCTTAGCCACTCGTTCATTCCACACCCACATACAGCAATATGCAATACTCAATCATCTTTTTCGCTGCTCTGGCAGCAGCCAACCCTATGGCCCAGTACGGCTATGGATCGAATGCCCCATCCTTTTACGGCGGCCAGCAAGCTCCGCCACCATATAACCCAGGTCCATCGACAGCCTCCAGCGAGTCATCGCCCGTCCAGCCCACCACTACGTTGGTGAACAATCCCACTTTTACAACTTCAAGCAGTGCGTCAATGTCTACTGGATATAGTCCTTCTACCACCGAAGGACCAGTGCCACAGCCTACCTTCACCACGGGACCAGATTACCACACAACCTTCTCGACTTTTAGCAAGAGCCCCGTCCAGCCATCTCCGAGCAAAGGTATGAATGGTGGTGGTTCTGGCCCTGGCGGTTACGGTTACGGAAACGGTAACGGAAATGGAAACGGAAACGGTGACGGCAGTGGAAGCAATGGCGGCAATGGTAGTGGAAGCGGCAGTGGAGGTGACGGCAGCGCTGGCAATGGTGGCGGCGCTGGCACCAATGGCGGCGCTGGCAACGGTGGCGGTGCTGGCATCGGTGGCGGCGCTAGCAACAATGGCGGCGCTGGCATCGGTGGCGGCGCTGGCAACAATGGCGGCGCTGGCATCGGTGGTGGCGCCGGCAACAATGGCGGCGCTGGCATCGGTGGTGGCGCTGGCAACAATGGCGGCGCTGGCATCGGTGGCGGCGCTAGCAACGGTGGCGGCGCTGGCAACGATGGCCATGGAAGCGGCAGTGGCAACAGTGGCAAGGGCAATGGTGGTGGATATGGTTCTGGAGCCCAAGTCTGCCCAAGCAACTCGTTCCCTCAATGCTGCCAGGTCAATGTCGTTGGCCTTCTCGGATTGACGTGCGCCAATGGTAACGTTCCCCCCAGCTTCTTATCCTACTTGCCATCTCTTGTACTAATTGTGAAATAGTCCCGTCACCTTTCAGCTCTGCGCAGGACTTCCAGCAGATTTGTGCCCAGAGCGGCACCAGTGCCAACTGCTGCGTACTCCCTATCGTAAGTCAACTGGGTTTGCACATGCCTGACAAGAATGAACAAACGCTAATGATCATCGCTAGCTTGGTGAGGGTCTTATTTGCCACCAGTTGTAAGCCGTGGAATAGAAATGCAGAAAGGGACGATTGTACCATAGAAGGCCTGTTTTGGCTGTTGAAAGTTTCGTAAATATCACTCACTCCTTATTATGTAGAATAAGTTCATATTTGTAAGAAGAAGATGAATGAAATGGAAAAAAGTTGGCATACTGTGTAAAAAGACTTTCTCTTTTCTGCTATTTCCTTTTCTTTTTAGATCTGGTTCCCTGCAGAAGCTGCCCGAAATGTGTGTGTGTGTGTGTGTGTGTGTGTGTGTAAGAGAGAGAGAGAGAGAGAGAGATCTTACCTGAAGTATAATATAGTCTAGGTCATATTACTGTGTTGCATCTAGCCTGAAGTAGGGCAGTCAGGCTGCAGGATGTATGGAGTGTATTGTATGTAGGCAAGGTCAAACATAACGATCAAGAGGCTTGCAAGCCCCAGGTATCAGAACAGCTGGAGCAGTCGATTGTACTCAGAGGATGTCTCGTGAAGTAAAAAGATTGTTGGCCATGCAGATACAATAAGCATAGATGAGAAGAAATGGGGAAACATGTTGCATTTCAATTCGTGACTATAATTCATCATCATGATCCATTATTCGCAGATTAGTCGTTACGCGCAATACATGTAAGCAAGAGGCAAAAAGAAAACATCGAAAACTACCAAACTCCCATCATCAGACTTGTTGCTACTTGGTCGCCACAACCCACCCGTCAATCCATCCAACCCTCGCCTCAGGCTTCTCAACCCAAGCCTCCAAGTCACTCTGATACTCCTTCAACCACTTCTCCTCCTCCTCCGACTCGGGGCCCTTCCCAAACACACTCCAGAAAGTCCCCTTGAACGTCTGGCCAAACAATTGTCTCTCCTTGAGCGTGACGAAGTACTTGCACACATCCCCAAACTTGATATTGTCCCACTCGAATCCCGCTTGATGCATCCAGACGTGGTTGATGTTGCCCCCATTGGGATATGCGCCGCGTTGACTGCAGAGGATGGGGAACATTTCGAGGGAGCGAGTGAGAGCGGGTGTAGCGGGGTACATGAAGCGGCCGTGGTTGTCGCGTGTGGTGAGGACGCCTCCGGGTTTAACCACGCGGCGGATGGACTTTAGCGCTTTGACGGGGCCGTCTCCTGGGAGGTGGAGGAGCATTTGATGGGAGTGGGAGATGTCGAAGGAATCCGAGGGGATGGAAGGATCAAGATTTGTCGCATCGCCGTGCACGAATTCCACATTTTTGATCCCTGCGGCTTGGGCTCTTTCTTTGGCGATGCGGATGGAGTCTATATGTGATGTCGACGTGTGTTTGTGAGACGGGAGACTCGATGCTTTCAGCAGGGCCGTGGCCTTGACTCACCAGCACTGTAGTCTACACCTAGGACATATCCATCGGGGACGCGACGAGCGAGGTCAAAAGTGATAGCACCTATTCCACAGCCGACATCGATGATTCGAGAGTTGGGCTTGATATACGGTAAGACATGAGAAGCCTCATGCTCGACGGTCCGGAGATCAAAAAACTCGTCGCACTCGCGGAAGTCTGGTGTATAGCCGTTAGTCGTCATGGCTGTATTGATTACTTTGATCGTAGGAGCTACATGCAATCGTACCCTTCTGTTCCTTATGTAGTCCACTCGCGGCCAAGGCCTTTCATGCGCAAGATCCCACTGACTGGGATATAGCTCAGGATAGTTCTATAGCTAGCCCTGAAGGTTTTCCCGTACGGCCTTCGGCACGCGTAAGGTTTGCATTTCCCCTCTGGCAGCTGGCTCAAGCATGTCTCTCCAGTCTGTGTGATTGACTGTTAGTCTGTTGGATGCTTCGACTTTGTTGGTGAAGGACTGGGCGCTGCGCTTCTCATGAAGCCATTGGCTGAGACTATGCCCTTCTTGACCTGTCCGCCACGATCTGGCTTTTCGATGGAGTGCATGATGGATGTTCGATCGCCGGCGGCTTCTTTGACAATCACTTGTTCGTTGCTTGACATGATGACTGGGCGTATATTGCACTGCCGATGCCGCTGAGTGAGCAATGGCCAGAAGCTGAGAAGGCTGCAGCAGAGTTAAGAACTTACCAGGTATTGCTTATTGTCTCGGTGAAAACAGCTGAACTGACCGTTGTTCTCCATGTGCATTTCTCGTGTCAAGCACACCGAGAGCTTCCAGCCATGCACCATACATTCCCCAAATGGAGTAGGAATGGTTGTCCAGCGCAACGATGGAGCTGGAGCAAAAACATCTCGTCACGTGGCTCGCAATGTGCGAAGCTACGGATACTAACTGTGAGGCGACACTGAAGAGCGCAGAATAATGCACAAGCGTCTTGGAGACTTGGATTGACAGCAGCGCTATATGTTACTTGTACCCAGTGCAGGACGGATGCAGCTGAGCAACCTCACTGTCATTGACGTACCTAGACCATGCGCCCCCTCGCCCCCTCGCCCTCGCGCCATAGGCTGCCAGTGTCGTGTTGAGGAGACCAGAGTGGCCGGCAGACTTTGTCTATAGGCGAAGAACATGGAGAGCAAGCAAGCTGCTGTCTGACAACCCTCCCTCAATTGCACCTGCGAGACCTGGCGCCCATGTGAGTAGACTGATTGGCCATCGATCTGGAATCCAGCGGGACCAACAGTCTACGCCAGCAAGCTCGAAAGTACGGTGAGTATGCATTACTGACACATTCTGCCCCCTCACTGGTCGGACACGTCCGCACACATACACACTCTCTCTGTCTCTCTGTCTCTCTCTCTCGATTCGCGCCACGATTTTGCTGTGCTTCCATGTCAGCCGATTGCTGTGAAGCACTGTCGTTTTGTTGAGCTACTAAGCGCCTTTTACCCCGACGCACACAAGGCTGGGCAATCGAGAAGTCTTGTTACTCGCGCAGCAGGCTCGAGTCGCGGTCGAGCTTTATAGATCCGTAAGAAGGCAGCGTCGATGACTGCTGCGTTCAAGACGAGACTCGTTGCTTTTAACTCAATCCTTAATGTTTCCGAGGATGTCTTCGAATCGCAGGCTTGGAGAAGACCTGCGAGGCTGCGACATTATTGTCCACAAGCACAACTAAATGATACAGTCAATGCACTTGACCCCTGGTGTGTTTGCGCATTTGTCAGGGAAGTCGTGCAAGCACCGCGCATGCATACATACCTCTTAGCTCTACGCAGTTCCACATACCGTAGCGTCAAGGGTGCTTACCCGGCCTGGACCGACCGAGTCGCATGTTGAACGTGAATTTCCCGTTGATGATGAGAACGCAGTGGACATGTAGCCTGTATGATTTGGCACCGCCATTCGTGGCCCCCTGTGCAGATGAGATGCAGCTCTTATCTGCGTTCACTGCAAAGACTGCAGTGGGTAGGGGAGAGGAATACCGTTGGGACTTGGGAGTATGTAACTTGACAGTCTTGAGTCCTCGTCACCTTGGCTATCCATTGTCGTTGCACGTCGCCGATGACTGCCTTTGCCCGCCGATCGCGAAGCCCAGAGGTGCGGGACGCCGTCATGTTACAAAGGTCATTATTGGGACCAATCCGTATCCTTGTCCTGCTGCAAGCATATCAGCTAGAAAATGGTCAATATTGTGAGAGTGTTCTAGACCTCTCATCCTGATCCTGGGTCGTGGGACTAGCACATGTACCTAAGAACGAATTCCCGATATGCGTGCGGATAGATGCTCAGGTATTCAAGATTGCCTCAGGCCTGTGTGGTATTCTATTGCTCTGGAGTCTGGTGTCTGGGAACCGAAGTATGTCGCCACGGCACCACACCGCTTCTCAGCCCAGACGGGGAAGCTGAGATAGATCTAGTTCTACGGAGAGGTGAACGACCTCTCGTCGATGGACCACAAGTCGTCCATCCAGGCCAAGATAAGGCAGGGCAGAGCTACCGTGTTACTACTTTGTATTGCATGGAAATGCTCACCGACATGGAGCTAGCTCGGCTTCGACGATAACCGCACCCGAGGGAGCACTGCCCGTACCTGCGTCCAGTTGGCAGTGCGTTAGTCTTACTTGACGTGGCGAGGTCAGCCATTATCTTATTATTATTGTCCAGTGAGGACGCAGGTCCACGAAAGGGTGAGATGGGTAGAGAGTAGGTAGAGTCCTGGTACACTGCAGGACGACACTCCGAAATTGAGCTCAAAAGATTGCCGGGGACGCGATACCGAATACCTGTCATCACAACACTGGCTAGTCACAGGAACGAGAAGTGCGGTATGTAGGTAATCATAAAATAAATGCGAGTGTTTGCGATGCGGACGGGTAAATATCAATCGTGGTGGCGGCTGTCGAGCTGCCAATGACACGTCTTGTTTGCTACGCATCCCTGGCCGGGGAGCAGGCGCCCACTGTAAGCACAAGCAGTAATTGAATCTAATGATGACACGCTACTTTGACAGGATGCGGAAGTGGTTGTTGAGGCATGCATATGCACGCATGGATGAGCTTGTCGTGCAATCAGGGAGCCTCGTCATCGGATGCAATGCCAGCAGCAGCTGAGCAGATCTGTCGTGTGGCCCGATCAGGGAGCCCGATGAAATACGGTACTGTAGGACTGGAGGTACATGGACTGTGGACAGTAGCACCGATCGATGGCGGAAGGATCATGTGTGGTCAAATGGTGGGGAGGGGGATACGGCACATAAGCCATAGTAGGGTACAGTAAGGTATCTATAGTAGTACAACAGGCCGCAACGACCAGCAGGCTGCAGCAGTGCAGTGCAGTAGCGGAGAGGAGGAGCCTAGGACTAGGAGGCAGCATGCACGCACGCACGCATGGAATGGCGTCAAGAGTGCCGGCATATGAGAGGCAGAGGAGGCGCATTAGTTCGCTCTACTAACTGTAGAACTAGGAGGTACTGTACTGTAGACTGACTGTAGTGTGGCAATCATCATCATCACCATCATCATCATCATCATCATCATCGTATCACACATGGCCGTCAGTAAGGTAGAACCACATGTAGTCAGCTGGACAACAAAAGAGCGACACACCGCGTGACGGTGGGCAAGCAACGGGACGGTGGCTTGGGTGGTACAGGTACTGTAGCGCCAGCGTGAGCGAAAGAGCCTTGCAGCGCCATCCGCAAATAGGAAAGCTGGCTGCGCGCGAGATGTGCCGAAAGGGGCTAGCAGATCGCAGAGAGCCCCCTAGTCGCACATCGTCTGGTCTAGACTGAAAGCCAGAGCCTGTGGTGCTCGATGCGGCTTGCGGGTGTTCTGCTGCTGCTGCTTGCTGCTGCTGCTGGCTCTGCTCTGCTTTGCTCTGTCTGCTCTGCGGTCTGCGGCCTGCGGTCTGCGGTCTTCTATGGGCTGTTCAGTAGTAGATTCTAGGTAGTGGTCGGTCTGCCGTCTGCGGTCTGCTGCGCTGCCACCACTGCCGCCGGCTGCTGCTCGCTGCTGGCTACTGGCCACTGGGTGGGCTACTGGCTGCTACTGCTGCGTCTGGTCGAATCTCCCGTACCGTTGCTCCTCTCTCTCTTCTCTCTCTCTTCCTCTCTCTCTTTTCATCTCTTCCCTCTCCCTCCCTCTGCCCGATATACGACTCCTCCTACCACCACTACCATTGATCATGCTGTGGGCGGAGTATCGCCCGCCAGACTGAGGTGACTGGTCTTTTTCCTTTGCTTGCGCTTCCTAACACTACAGTCGGTCGCTACCCGCTCTACCCTGCTCTGCTCTCCTCCGCTCTCCTCTGCTCTGCTCTGCTCTGCGGTCTTGGTGGATCTGATCTCTTGGTGCACGCACGTTTGGGGGCGGCGGACTGTTGTTGGTTGGTCGGGGCCTTGGTACATTACTCACTGGGGAGTTGTTGTTGCTGCTGCTGCTGCTGCTGCTGCTTGTTTCATACTGCCTGCCTGCCTGTCTGCCTGCCTGGGCTATTTGCCTCCCTTCAGGTACACTAGAAACCTATTCTATTCGCCTGGCCCTGCGAGCTGGTGAGGCGTCGGCACCTGCATAGCGTCGACGACTGCCCTGCCCAGCCTGCCCTGCCCTTTCCGGCACCATGGCCGAGACGGAGACGGAGACGGAGATGGAGATGGCGAATGCGAGCAGCTCCCAGCCCGCGTGGGTGTCGAATCCTACCGCCAGCAAGATCCTAAACTACCTGCAGGTTGCCTACCCCATCATCCTCCTGGTGCTATACCTCACCACCTTTACCGTGCGCAGCATTGTGACGGCACGCAGCGACCATGATACGCAACAGCAGCCCGAGCAGCTGGGGCCGGGGGGCAAGCCGCTGCCCAAGAAGAAGCATACCACGCCCAAGAAAGAGTCGGAAATCACGCCAGACCTGGACTTTGCCCGCCCCCGCAAGCTGCTGTTCGAGTGGCTGTCGGTGGGCGTGGTCCTGTCGCTGAGCGCCAATATCCTCGTGGTGGTAGTCCACGCTATATCGGCACGCCGCGAGGGCTGGTGGTGCGGTCAAGCACCTACGGTATGTCTGTGAGGGAGTTGAGCCATGCACGGCCGCAATGGCAGCACACGCTGACGGAACAGATCTACTTGGTGGGCTCCTTTATGGTCTACATACTGCTCCTCATCCACATGATCGAATCGAAGCCTTCGCCCACTCTGGCGCACTTTGTGACATGGGCCACGGCGATCCTCATGGAGGCCATTCTGCTGGGCGCCTCGTTCGCCGTGTACACATCTGAGCACCGCGAGCCGAAAGCTGGCCAGCCCCGTGGCCAAGAGCCTCGAAGGGACATGTCCGAGTGGGAGATTACCGAGGTGACCATCGACATCATCCGCATCTTCATCCTGCTTGCGCTCGCCGCCTTCTACACGCTGTTCGTTTTCCTCCACGACCTAATCCACAAGCGCTCCCCGCCGCTGCCGCCACTACCACACGGCTCCGATGGCGACGAGACCACTGCCCTGCTGTCGAACGGTCATGCGGAGAACGGCCATGGCGCTGCCAACGGTACCACGCACGCGGCGTACGGCGCCACCAATGGCAAAGCGCACGGGCCTGCTGGTACCACCGGACATGGCCGTCGCCGCCACGAGGAAGTCCCCGCGGGCTGGGAGAAGCCCAAGCAGACGCCCTCACGAAGCTGGTGGGAATACATTCGAGCCTATGCCGTGTTTCTACCATACATCTGGCCGGCCAAGGAGCGCAAGTTGCAG
Organism: Mycosphaerella sp. Ston1; assembly: GCA_000504405.2. Taxonomy (NCBI): domain Eukaryota; kingdom Fungi; phylum Ascomycota; class Dothideomycetes; order Mycosphaerellales; family Mycosphaerellaceae; genus Mycosphaerella; species Mycosphaerella sp. Ston1. Next base: position 9,953 of record AWYF02000344.1, on the reverse strand, counting down.
CTCAATTTTGTCATTTGCTTCGTTATCGTCTTCATCCAGCGCGGCATCCAGATTCTGGTTCCCATCCAGCTGGGAGAGATTACCAGGATCCTTGCTGAAGGCGATGTATACATGCCGTGGATCGCCATCAGCCTGTATATCGTCTATCGCTTGTTCCAAGGGTCCAATGGCCTGCTGGGTGCTGCCCGGCAAGTGTTATGGATCCCCATTGAACAATACTCTTATCGAGAACTGTCGGTGGCCGCCTTTGAGCACGTCCACGAGCTGAGCCTGGACTTTCATCTGGGCAAAAAGACGGGCGAAGTGTTGTCTGCGCTTGGCAAAGGGGCCTCGCTCAACACATTCCTGGAGTCTGTCACGTTCAATGTGCTGCCCATGCTCATCGATCTGGGCGCTGCGTTTGTTGTCTTTCTCGTCGAGTTCGATGCTTACTATGCGTTAGTGATCGTCGTGGTCACCTTCTGGTACGTCTACATCACGATCCGTATGGCTGCTTGGCGCGCCGAGATTCGTCGAGAGGCCACCAATGCCAGCAGAGAGGAAGACGCGGTCAAGAACGACTCCATGATGTCGTACGAGACAGTCAAGTACTTTAACGCCGAGGCATACGAGTTCAATCGCTATCGGGAGGCGGTCAAGAAGTACCAGAAGGCCGAATATCAGGTCACATTCTCGCTGGCCCTCATGAACACGATCCAGAACCTGGTCTTCATGTTTGGGCTCATTATTGCCAGCCTCCTTGCGGCGTACCAAGTCACCACGGGACTGCTCGGCGTGGGCAAGTTTGTGCTGCTCGTCACCTACATGACACAACTGCAGGGCCCACTGAACTTCTTCGGCACATTCTACCGCATGATCCAGAACAACATGATCAATTCGGAACGTATGCTCGAGCTGTTCAAAGAGAAGCCAACCGTGGTCGACAGCCCGGACGCTCAGACCATGCCGTCATGTGAAGGCGAGATTCGGTACAATCAGGTGAAGTTTTCGTACGACAATCGAAAGCCCGCATTACAAGGTCTCGACTTCACCTGCCCGCCGGGCACTACGACTGCACTGGTGGGAGAGTCAGGAGGGGGAAAGTCGACTGTATTCCGGTTGCTGTTCAGATTCTACAATACACAGGAGGGCGTGATTCAGATTGACGGCCACGACGTGGAGAATGTCACCATTGACAGCTTGAGGCAGCACATTGGCGTGGTACCTCAGGACACAGTGCTCTTCAATGAGACACTCATGTACAATTTGAAGTATGCCAGGCAAGATGCGACAGATGAAGATGTATTTGCAGCGTGCAAGGCTGCCAGTATACACGACAAGATCATGGGATTTCCAGATCAGTACGACACCAGAGTGGGCGAGCGCGGTCTGCGACTTTCTGGAGGCGAGAAACAGCGTGTCGCCATTGCTCGTACCATCATCAAGAATCCGCGCATCATCCTTCTGGACGAGGCCACTGCCGCGCTGGACACCGAGACGGAAGAACACATCCAAGAAGCCCTGAAGACACTCGCGCACGGCCGGACCATGCTGGTCATTGCTCACCGATTGAGTACTATTACCATGTGCGATCAGATCCTCGTCCTTCATCAGGGCAAGGTTGCTGAACGTGGTACCCACACCGAACTGCTTGGGCAGAGGGGCAAATATGCAAGCATGTGGAGGAAACAAGTACGAGCACAGCGAGCTGCAGAAGAGGCCAAAGTGCTTAAAGAAAAGGCCGACAGGCTACGGCGGGAAAGCATGGATAGCAGCGCAGTTCGCACCCGGCAGAGCCAGGATGAAGATACGCCCCCCAGCAGTGACGAGGATGAGCACGCACGCAACAAGCAACCGGCAGGACAGTCACAGAGTAGTGGTGGTGGTGGTGGTGGTGGTACCAGTGACTTTCAGAGTGCACTCTCGTTATCACCGAAATCGGCCGTTCCGCATGCTCAGATCGCTTCAGTGCTGGGAGGAGGGAGGGGAGATACAGGCACGGATACGAGACCGCAACTCGAGGCATTGCGGAGTGGTACAGTGCGGTCGCCCTCGCCGGTTGTGGAAGAAGAGGGCCCTACAAAACCACCACCAGCAGGACGTCCTTAGTTAGGATTGGTGGAGATGGGTAGTACCTTGTGGGAAGTGGTTCGGTGGTGGAGAAGCGAGTGTATGAATGGCTGCGTGAATTACACTATATTGATGCAAAAGCAGAGAAGCAGAGAAGCAGAAAAGGCTAAAAAGGCGCCATGATAGAGGTGATGAGAAAGTGCGCCGCCGTCTTTCCAAAGTTCCAGGCTTGGTTACGGGGATTGAAAAGCATCAACTTAATTGCCGCAGATTCTCTCTTTCTTTCTCTTTTTCTTTCTCTTTCTCTCTTTCTCTCTTTCTCTCTTTCTCTCTTCCTATTGATGAGTATCGGTAGAAGAGGAGTGGACATTCGTCATGTACTCCGTAAGTAAGTGTGTGAAGGAAAAGGAAAGGGAGGGGAAAGGGGAGGAGGAGGAGGAAGAAGCGGAGGTGATTGCAGCAGCGGCATTCAATTGTCCGTCGCATGGGAGAAGAGACATGTACCTGTACATGTACATGATGCATAGGACTAGAACCATCCGATCCTCCAGAACCAGACATTCGGACCCAATCGCGCAGAGGGAAGAAGATCATCTGGTCCCGGCGCCCTGGGGCGGCTTCAGTCATCATCATCATCATCATTCGTTCCAACTATCCATCATCCGTTCCATCTTTCATTCCACCAATGGACATGTGATTCTCAAAGTCTTCGCTTAAACCTCCGTGCTATACATGTACGCAGAACTACCTTAGGCACTAGTACACACTGAAGTGAGGTCCATGCCGGCCGCGATACGATAACAACCGTTGGTACTTGGTAGTGGGCTTGGGCTGGCCATATGACAGCCGGACCGGTCGACAACTGTTTCTAGAATCGCTTTCTGACAATCTCTCTCTCTCTGTCTGTCTGTCTCTCTCTATCGTTGATCACTAGTCTCATTTTGCAACGAGCTCCATGGGTATGTATAGTGTAGCTGCTTTCAATGTATGTCCGACTTGTTAGTACTACTCTGTGTGAGACGAGCGAGGGAGAGAAGGGGGAGGGGGGCCGTCAGGGTAACACCAGATGCATCTCTTCATTGTCTCTCACTCAGGCTCAGGCTCAGGCCCAGGCACAGGCACAGGGCGGGATAGGACATGCATCGTCAGAGGTTTCACTACTGGTCGAGGAGAGTCTCCCACCAAAGTCGGTGGACGGTGGACAATCATCATGCTCTGCTCTCTCGTCGTATGTACCCGTACCCCGTACCACGACCCATGCCCTTGCTATCTGCTGTAGTTCTAGGGGCCAATTGCAGCCAGTAGCGAGTCGACCGGCCCCTGTCTTGTGCTACAGCTTACAGTGCCTCCCTTCTTCCTTGTAGCTTTGTACTACGCTACTACTGTACCTCGTGCAGTCGTGCTGCTGCTCTCACTACACTACACTACAATACTGTACAATTCACTACAACTGCCTACACTATACTATACTACTACTGCACACAAGAATACGCAAACCGTATACCCGGGTCTTCTTCTCCATCGTCGATAGTACTCTTGCCCCCCTTCTCACGACTACACGAGAATATTCCCCTGCCATCTCGTGCGTAGCAGCTGGACCGACCCGGCCTTGTGGTTGCCATCGATCTGGGACTTCCTCTGGCGGTGATGGTGGTGGTGGCTTGACCGTCTTGGGTCGTACCACTGCTACCGCACTGGTGTCTCGGGCACCGGCGACGGCTTGCTTCACCAGACGAACGGTCGATAGAGCGAGCGTGTTTTGCACTCGAGTCTCTCGACCTCGCTCGCTGCTGCTGCAAACATGCCTATCTCTGATCAGATTCCGATAGTAGGCGTCTTTCAGCCATGTTTGAAGATATATCGCGCTGAGACACAACAAAGGATGACCATTATTCTACATATTCGAGCGAACACGGCTATGGCGATGAAAATCGCAGCTATACGTCGTTAGTATTTGCAGTGCAAGTCTTGCAAGCCATGGGGAGTTTCACTGAGGATTGCTTTAGCGGCCGGACGTTGGCTACCACAACGACCATGTATCGACACGAAAATGGGAGAACGTATCATGCGTACCGTAAGTCTGGACAGAGCTGTATCGTTCAGTCGGAGTGTCGTACTAAGCATGACTAGGAGATGGCGAATATTGGCAACCGTAAGCAAAGAGTCCAGATTCCGCACAGTCGACACTAGACTACAGGGACTGAAAACTACCTCAGCAATGACGAGAAGCAAAACAATCATGAAGCAATAGTGTAATTAACATCCATCATACACCCTGTGCCTCTCCAGACGATTGAACTAACGCATACCTTGAGACATCACCTCTGTATCCTGACTCTCCGCGACCAACTCTTCCTCGCCCCCGTAACCAACCCCAGGCGGATTCTCGATATAGGCACCGGCACCGGAATTTGGGCAACAGACATAGCAGACCGCTTCCCCTCTGCAGAAGTCATCGGAACGGACCTCTCACCTGTTCAACCGGGAATGCAACCCGACAACTGCCGCTTCGAAATCGACGACTGTATGTCCGAGTGGGTATATCCCCAATCGCATTTCGACTTTATCCATATCCGAGGCCTGTTTGGGAGTATCTCCGACTGGCCAGCCTTGTATCAGCAGTGTTATTCGCACTTACAACCGGGAGGCTGGTTTGAACAGATCGAGTGGAGCATACAAAACCGGTCGGCGGATGGGAGTCTGAAGCCTAATTCTACTTTGGCGAGATGGTGAGTCGTATCTATGTCTTGACTTCCTTTCAGCTCTTGGACATCCTGTCTGATACGAACTGCCTCCGACGACGTCACAATACGAGGCGGGGCAATTGAGGCAGCTAACCCTGTGATGTAGGAGTATGTATGGAATCGAATGTGGCCGACGACTCAAGAAGAGCTTTAAGATTGCGGAGGAAATGGCTGGAATGATCAATTCAGCTGGATTCGTCGATGTTGTGGAGAAGCGCTTCAAATGGCCCATTGGGCCATGGAGTTCAGATCCTCGATTGAAGGAAATCGGGAGATGGAATCTGTTGAATTGGGAGGAAGGAATGGAAGGTTGGGTTATTGCACCTTATACAAGAGTGCTGGGTGTGAGTCAATGTCATTTCCCATGTTTCCCTTGTCTTCCTCCCATATAAGAATCACAGCTGACGGGAGATATGTGCAGTGGTCAGCCACCGATGTCCAGGAATGGCTGGCTGAGATTCGAAAGGCTCTGAGAGATCGGAAGAAGCATGTGTATCATGAAGTGTAAGTTGAGAATGCTCCTTTCTGCGATGGACAGTCGTCACTGACATGATCTTCTGTCTGTAGACGGCTGGTGTATGCCCGCAAACCCTTCGATCATGAAATTCGCAAACCAGAAGAACCCGAAAGTCATGAAATGAGTAAAATTGGGAGTCGCCATGTTGAAATTCGAGAAGAAGCTCAGCAACAAGTCGCTCAAACGATTCAAGGTGAAGAAGAAACTCCATCACCACTTGCCCTGGCCAGTCGAGAAGAAGTTCCAACACCGCTCGTCCAGGCGATTCGAGAAGAAGTTCCAACACCACTCGTCCAAATAAGTCAAGAAGAAGAAGCTCAAACACCGCTCGACCAGGCAGGTCTAGAAGAAGTTCCAACACCGCTCGTCCAGGCGATTCGAGAAGAAGTTCAGACACCACGCGTCCAAATAAGTCAAGAAGGAGAATCTCAAATACCACTCGTCCAGGCGATTCGAGAAGAAGTTCATGCATCGCTCACCCAAGAAAGTCCGATAGTCGACAGCGAAAGCGGTACCTCTGACGATAAACAGGTTACAGACAGTGCTGCTGCTACTGCTGCTACTACTACTAGCGACAAGGTTCTTGTTGTTGTCGATGGAGCGATACGAAAGCCCCTCGAGAAAGTGAGTATAGGAGAGTGAAGCTTGGGTAGCAATGCCTCGATCCTTGTTAGGAAAAGGGAATTCTTCTACACGTACTATGCCTGTACACATACACCAAATGTACGATGAATATATACCTTATCGAAGAAGCAAAGTTACCGAAACATCATTACCATCAACTAGTCATTACGTCCAATCTTGCATCTACTACCATCATCTATGGAATCTCGTTAAGTACATGTAACGAGTGGTCAAATGGGGGAAAAAGAAGAGATTGAAAGACAAAAGAAGAAGGATACCAAAAGATTCTTCCAAATCCCAATCCTCCGGGAAAATCCTCCTGCACCTGCATCTTGCTCCTGCACGTGCATTTGTTGTAGATTTAGCACGCACGAGCTGAAACGACCCACCCACCGAGACAAGAAACCTACCAGAACTGTGGTAACATAGCGCGCATACAGATAAGGTATACAGTACTAACTATGCAAGTAGGCAATCGGTCGTCTTGGAAGTATATGTCATGTTATGAACCCCCCCTATCACTAAGGTACTACTACTACCACCATACCAGGTACTGTATGTAGTCTGTACAATGACTGCTGCCGAGCTTCCTGTGCCGTGGACTAGAGAGCGCAGACTCTATCCTAGAGGTGCTTTGATTGTCGATAGATACAGTACCTTAGTAGTATTATGTGCCTTTCAATTCACTGCTGGTGAACTACATGTACCTTACTGCAACAGTGACAAGATGCTAAATATACAGTAGCAGGTAAGACACTAGGTGTAGATGAACAAGCGACCGATAGACACCTTTGCTGCAGGACCGACCGACTTTCCTTTGAACTCCAACGCTGATGCAACACAAATATCCATGTCAGAGTGCACTGCTAGGACACTCAGGTGTCTCTTCACGACCAATCAATCCATCAAGCATCGCCAACACTGCCCGGCTCACTCAACATCTCCCACACCACCTCGCCAAACACAAACCTCAGCTTCTCTCCCACCCAAGCTTGCAAAGAGGTAGCCTAAACCCCACAAACTTGACATCTCTTCTCCTCCTCAACCCTCTTATGTCTATGCTTGAAATCCCCATGATAACCTCCATGCTCCTCATGCGAATCCAAATGACTCTGTCCATCTAACCTCTCCCCCTCAGCGGGCAGAGGGCCCAAAAATTGCGAATGCGCATTCTCACTAGCATGCGCATGTTGCTTCAGCAGCGCAGTAACCCTCTCCACCTCCTTTTCAAGCCCCAGAAATTCCCTCAGAAATCCTCCCACATCTGTGTTCTCATTATTCCCCCTCAACGCTCTCGCGGCTCGAGGATCAGAAGTGTAGATGTTGACATCCGCGCCGGAGTGACCATGGGTGGACCAGCCGGTTTGTGCGCGGCGGGAGACCATGTCGGCGAAGATGTAGGATGCTGGGGCTGATTGGTTGAGGAGGGAGTCGAGTTCTGACGGAGAAGCGTCGTGGATCCCGAGGCTGGATTGAAGAAGGGAGGCGAGATATTTGCGGTCGTCGGCAGTTGTTGGGACAGATGTCGAGTTACCGTTGTCGCTTGGTGGAGAAGAAGAGGAAGAAGAAGAAGAGAAGGAGGAGGGAGAATGGAGATGGGAGTACCATTCTCGTGAAGTGTGACTTGCGGAGTGGGAAGCATTGGCCAAGACGGAAGGATACCACAGATATTCGGGATATGTGGAATGCAGTTGTCGAGCGGTGGCGAGACCTCCAGTTTCGTGATCAGACGTGCTAACCATTAACGTAGGGACGTCGGAGTTGTCGATGAAGTCGAGGACAGCTTTGATGGTCCTGTCGTAGGCTAGCACTTCGTGGACTTGTGCAGCTGGATCGTTTCCGTGGCCGGCGTGGTCGATTCGAGAACCTTCAATCATGATGAAGAAGCCTTTGTCGGAGTGTTTGGTCGCTGCAGAAAGGATTTTGAGAGCGGTTGTTGCAGTTTCCTCGAGACTTGGGTATGTCTCGTTTTGGTGTTGGCGATCAATCTCGTAAGGGATATCCGTCGGCGCGAGGAGTGCGAGTAGTGGCAAGAGTTGCTTCTCCTTCTCGGTCGTGTCATCGCTGGATCGTGATAACAACTCATCAAACTCCTTTCTCGTTTCGATATACTTCCACCCCTCTCCCCTCGCCAACTCCACAGCATCGATTGCATCCTCTCGGCAGCTCCCTTCGGTCGTATTAGGCAAAAAATGACATCTCCCGCCTCCAATCATCACATCCACCATTCTCCCCAAAGGATGCGTCTTCCCCAACATCTGCAGCGCAATCTCATCCTCCATTTCCCTTCTCCTCACATGACTCGCAAATACCGCCGGCGTCGCATCTGTAATCCTCGTCGTAACAACCAGACCAGTCATGTAGCCCAATCTCTTCGCCGCCTCCATTACAGAACCACAAGGTTCATAATCCGGCAACACAGAAATGGCGCCATTGTAACTCTTCTCGCCACACGAGAACGCCGTCGCACCAGCCGCAGAGTCCGTGACAAGAGAACTCGAACTTCTCGTCCGACTTTGTCCAATCAGGAGATCATCCAGCACCAATGTCGAATTCCAACCGAGTCCGTCCGTATACTGTCTCCAACTTCTCGTCAAAGCCAGAGATGTCGGTCCCATTCCATCGGAGACCATGAAGATGAGATTCTTCTTTCCTCCCCCTCCGTCTTTTCCCGTATGTCCGGTGTCGGCGTTGTGCTGCCATACTACTGCCAGGACAATGACCACGGCGGTGGCGATGACGGCCCAGACGAAGAGTCCTATTTCTCGCCAGCGTTTCCATCTGCTGTCAGCTTGGGATTTGCCAGTTTTCTGGCCGGTGAGGAGCGCGTCTTCTTCTTCTATGCCTCTTTCCGACGAATTCTGGGATGTGGGACGCGCGAGGACAGGAGACGCCATTTCTGTTCTTCTACTTCTTCTGCTCCTTCTGCTTCCTCTTCGTCCTTCTCGTTCTCTTGCTCTTTCTCTCCCTCGTCTCCGCCCAGTGGAGGGCCTTCACGCGTCGCGGAGTCGGATGGCAGTATGCTGCCCCCGGAGCAGTTGTGCGGAATCGTTCAGGCTGTTCAGAGACGTGTAAGAAGCGAGGTGATTGATGCTGGGGCGCGGAGTCGATAGGTATGACTAGACGAAGGGCGTGATAGGCAGCTGTCCAGTACGATATGAGTGATACGATAGTTCAAGGAAGAGTGAGGAGGAGAGAGGATGAGGATGCAGGCTGGAATGCTGATGACACTAGAGAAGCACGACCTTGCTGTATATCTTAGGACGTACATGTACATGTAGGTGACAGCAGCTGATCTAGGGTCTGCACTAGCGTCGTGTCACATGAAAGGAAACGACTAGGCTCTGTTACTCTGGAGTCTGTACGGAGGTCGCGCCCAAAAGTCCTGTCTAGGCCCGTGCGGAGGCGTATACGGGGGCCTACATGGGGCCCTGTCCTCTTAACTAACTGTATTACTTATTTGAGTAATAGTACAGGTATTCGGCTAACCAGAAGACATCACATAACCTCAGCTGATCCTAGTCTTTACCAGGAATAACCCTCGTCGCCCTGCGCGGCTACTGCCGTCGCCGCACGAGCCTAGACAGGACTTTTGGGCGCGACCTCCGTACATACAGTACCTTCTCTCGCACGATGTTATTTGCAGACATCGATCTGGTTATTTGCAGACAAACACCTGCCTCAGGCGACAACACCTCACCGTCGCATACTACACTGTCTTTCTACACCTCACCGTCGTACACACACCTACACCTCACCGTCGCACACACACCTACACCTTACCGTCGCACCTCGCCGTCGCAATGTCTGCTACCGCCGTCGCCGCTGCCGTCGCGCCCCTATTCACCTACTCCGTAAGGTACTCAGAGCTCTGTTCTAATTGCGGTACGGAGTAGTAAGAGATATACACAGCCGTTCTCAGAACTTCAGCGCGTTACTTCACCTGCACACCTATTCCTTACCTAACCACAACACCTACACTACTTCTATATATAATAATTACATGCACTTGCTCGCAG
>KZ104945.1:3767-14755 GCA_000504405.2 Mycosphaerella sp. Ston1 | reverse complement strand
TCTTCCTCTTCTTCTTCTTCTTCCTCTTCCTCTTCCTCTTGTTCTTTATCGCCCCGCCTGTCTCTATTATCCTCGTCGTCCTCCTCTTCGTAGTCTGATCCGGATGTCTTATCCTGTGCACTATCTTCCTCCTCCTCGTCCTCGTTATCGCCTTTACTTGCATCTTCCTTATCTAACAATTCGAATAGTAACTCGTCCGCTTAACTTGTCTGTCGTCGACGTACAGATTGTACTAAACGTGTTCGTTAGAGTAGTGTTACTAAATGTGTGCTCGTAATTATATAGTATTGCGTATGTAACTAAGAGCGAGTATGTACGAGTAAAGTGCATAACTAGGTGCGTTGTGCGTGCGGGTGTAGGCGGGCCGTACCCGCATGTTACGTAAAGCAGTTACTAAATAACATTAACTTACCTCTAGGTTAGTAACAGTAAGCTTACAACCGAGTTATTATATACCAAACCTAATGCGGTCCTTTATATTTATCGTCTAAGTAACCTCCAAGTGTCGGTATATCGTTAAGTAGTATAGGTGTCTAGGAATTAGTCGGCCGAGGAGCAAGTTGTGCTATAGTTCTGAGCATACCGCAGTAGTTCTAAGACCTGCGGAAACGACTCGTAGCAATCCAGCAAATGCGTTTGGCGGGGTATCCGCTACGGCTAATAAGAGGGCAGGAAAAGGCATCAATTCTTAGCGGTTCGTTCAGTATACGGGTTTGTCGTCGCTATTAAGTAGAGCAAGCACCTTGTTCTGCTCCTTAATATAGACAGTGCAATTAGTTATGCCTAGCTGTCGCACGAACTCGGCGTGCTTCACCTTATTAAGTGCTTTAGTTAGGCTATCGGCAGCCTGCGCATTAGTACTAATCTACTTAATTACTACGTTACCGTTAGTAAGCTCTTACTAAATGTACCGAAAGCGAGTGTCAATATGTCTCGTGCGGCCGTCTAATAAGGTCTTGGCACGATTAGTAATGTTAATCGTAGGCTGATTGTCCTCGTAAATAACGACAGGCCGTACGTTCGTATATTTGAGTTCTTCAAGCAGTCTAGCAAGGTAATTAGCTTCCTTAGCTACGAGTATAAGCTGCATATACTCGGCCTCGGTAGATAACAGCGTAACGATCGTTTGACGGCCTGATTTGAACAATACTAGCGCCCCTGCTAGTATAAATACTATGCCGCCGGTAGAACAGCGGGTGTTAGTATTATTAGCCTATAAGGAGTTAGCGTAACCGACGAGTATAAGCCTATAGCCGCCTTGAAACAGCAGTCTACGGTTCTTCGTGCTTACTATATACCGGAGTATATACAGCACTGCGTTACGATAAAGAAGCGTAGGGTTCCGGAGGAAACGACATAGCAGGCTAATCTCGTAACTACAGTTAGGCCTCGTAATGCATACTAGCTATACCCCGGAGCCTACTAGTTGCTAGTATTCCGCCTTAAGCTTGTTTGTCGCAAGGTAGTCGTTAGTAGGAGCTCGCAGCTCTGCAGCTAGTGCCTTGCTAAGTAGAGCACCTAATATCGTAGTATAGGAGCTTAATAGGTTGAATTTGACGGCAATCTTGTCTATATACGCGTCTTGAACTACTATAAGTTGCCGTCGTGCTCTGCTGCGCACTATACGCATACTAAGGTAGTAGTAGAGCTCGCTAAGTAGCCTTATTAGAAACGCTGTATTAATGAGTTCTGCTGCGCTAGTTATTAAAGAAAGCAGCTTTGCTACTATTAGCACGTCGTCTACGTAGATAACGATAATCGACCCTGTGTTTTCGTTACGGAATATACAGGCATTAGAGAGGAATAGACGGAATCTATACTTTATCGCGAACTTCGCGAACTCGTCGTACTAGAGCAGTAGTGCCTGTTTGAGTCTATACAACGCCTTAATAAGCATATATACGTTGTCGTCACCGTCCTCGAATCTATATAGTTACTCTACAAAGATAAGGTGTATGCTAATCAGAGCATTAAGAAACGCTGCTATTAGGTCGTATTAGTAGCATTTAAGGTCTTCGTCGGCAATTATTGCGAACAGCACTCGGAGTAATATAGGCTTCGCAATAGCAGCGTAGGTTTCGTCGTAATCAATTCCTTCTCTTTAAGTAAATCTACGAACAACCTATCGTGCCTTAAACCGACTAAACGTTCCGTTAGGGCTACGTTTCACCGTAAACACCTAGCGGCTACGAAGCACCTTGTTGCTGCTAATACCCTTGCGTAGTCGTAGGCGCTATATTCCGTTCTAGTTATGTATGCGGAGTTCCTTATATACTGCCTTGAGCTACTACGCGGCCTCTAGAAGTGTCTATAATTCCTTAAATGTCTTCGGCTGTATAATACTTGACTGCTCTTATATACTAATTAACGCCGTAAGTGCCTTCAGCGACGCTATTAGCAAATAAGCCAAGGTGTACTAAGCACGTGCTTTGGCCGTTCTTTTCCGGCTGCGTAAGCCCCGTTCAAGTGTCTCGTTAATTAGCAGATCGAGTATACTAGGTGCTCCTCGTTTATAGCTAGGCCGTATATTAGGTTTATAGCCAAGCTCTAGCAGTCCGGCCTCGTGTTCGACGACCTTATCGAGTGCGTTACCTAGAGCAGCAGTGTCGCCTATAGTGAATTCGGCGTCTTTATATAGCATATTAGGGTTAACGACTTTAATCGTATAGCCAGCTAGCATAATTAGCGGTTTACCCCTAGGTTTAATAGTATTGCACTCAAATTGCTAGTCAAATTCCTCTGTGTCTAGCTCTTTAGTACTAGGCAGCTCTGCAAGCTCCCCTTCTTCTACGAATTAGTAGTATAGTATCCGCTTTACCTTATGTTTGGAGGGTATCTATACATAGTACATGCTGTCCTCGTAGCCTACGAGTTGTCCGCGTTTACTACGTACCTCCATCTTGGACCCTCGTAGAACGGCCTCGTCGTAGGCTACTATCGTAGATCTATATACGCGTAGTATATTCAGGAGGGGTTTGTCGGGGTTAATAGCTCTGCTAAGTGCAGTGTTAACAACGTGTCGCGGTAATTCTCCGCCGAGTGCATCGCTTAGTGTCAGATTAAGCACGTAAACAGCAGCTCGTATAGCCTTAGCCTATAGTGAAGAGGGTAGGCTAGCATAGATTATTATCTTTCGTGCCGTCGTACAGACAATATAATTACTTACCTTAGCAAGGCTATTCTTTGTCGACGTATATAGAGGTGTTACCTGTAGTCGTATACTATTCTTAGCCGCAAAGGTTAGTAGTGCATTGCTACCGTACTCTTTGCCTCTATCTAGTCTGTAAACAACGACTGAATACCTAGCGTTCTTACGCTATATATAGTATATTTTCAGGTAAGTAGTCGCTACGTTCTTGTAAGAAGAAAAGAATACGTCTCGTTCGAGTAACTTTGCTTCTGTAAACAACGTAAAGTAGCGTTCTTTGTTCAGACTAAGCTGCCGTACCGTAATAACGTCGATGCTTACGAGATAGTAGACAGTCGCCGGCCGTACGGATAGAATACGGCTATAAACCTAATATACTTAGGCTAGGAGGCACGCAATGCAGTGAAGTTCGCGGGTGCTAGTAATCGTAATAACACCCTTTTGTGCTATAGCGACAAGCTTCCGAGGGTGAATATAGCCGAGGCGTAAGTGCCAAACTAGCATAGTCGCTTCTGCCTTACGAGCAACCTTCGAGTTAAGCGCAGTAGCTGTCGCTAGCCCTTCCGTAACGAGATAAGGAAGCCTATTATACGTGTGCACGTCTGCTAGTACGACGTCGACGCTGTTTATATAACTTATAAACAGCTGCTGCTTGTCTGAGCGATAAAACACACCCTTTTGACGTAGTAACTCCGTTAATAGCAGGTTCGTACTAATCTCCGGAATATGCAGTACCTTAGTAAACGTACAAAGGCGAGCTCCTACGGCAGTATATATAGTAATCGCAGCATCTCCGTATCCAGCCGTTATAATAGTTCCTTTGCCAATTCTAACAGGTATCGTATATAGTATATAGGTAATTATGTTGTTGTAATCGTTCGTTATATAATCTGAACACCCTGAGTTAATTACCTATAAAGGTAGCTTCTTCTTTGCCGTTATAGTAAGCGCTTTAGCGCTTACCGGCAACCGTTAATCCAAGTTAGGGCCTACTACGTATATATACGCAGTAGGACCAAACGTGTACTTAGTTAATAGTAGAAGTGAAGGTTGCCGAGAAATCGATAGCGCGATCGTTGTCGCTATTAGCATTCGAGCGCCGGTAACGAAGTCGTACGGCTGTAAGGGTGGAAGTAGAGGTGCTAGCGTAGTAGCATTCGCGACGTACGTCTTTAGCGCGTCCTTAAGAAGCGCTTATTGCTTCTTTAAGGCCCTTGCTGCCTTGTTCTCGGCTACTATCTTGTCGAATGCTGCTTTCTTCTCGGGGTGCTTGGTATAGCACTCTGATTCTATATAGCGTAGCTTACTATAATAGTTGCATTTAAGGTAAGCGCGCGGATTAACGCGAGCGTAGCCTTGTCTAGCCGGATTCGAATTGGAGCTAGGGTTACCTTTGCGCGTAGCGACAAGTGCCGCAGAGCTCGTACCCTCGTTTGTCTGAGCAGTATACTTATTAAGCAGATTAGTAATACACTATAATAGTATAACGGTTACAGTAGTGCTACTACTAGCCTCTGTCTTCCTTATATCCTGTCGCATATTTGCTATAAATTGCGGAAAGTACTCTCTAATAAGAGACAGGAAGCAGAACAAACTATACTTCTTACTAACCTTGAAGTCGTTAATCTTGTTAAGCTTTAGAAGCTTGCTACGATACAGTTCGTAGAAACGTTCGAGGTCCCTACTGTCGTACTGAAGCTATGCCTATTTAAGGTACGTTAAGTACTCTTATAATATGCCTTGCTTGCTATACTAATCGTTAAGATGTGTCTACAGCGCAGATGCTATATCGTAGGCCTCGGCGCACTAATCTGCAATCCAACTGTCGCAGTTATTAAGAATATACGTCCGTAATTTGTGTACCTTAGCGTTATGCTTGTCGACACGATCCTTATAGTCGTTAATACTCTCAGCAGGTACGCCTAGGACTATAGTCGTCGCTATTACGGCCGTTCGCCGCTCTGGCCGTAGCCGTAGTATGTCTGCATTAGTGAAGCGCTAAAGGGCTTACCCTATTAGATCGGATTTTATACGTACAGACTACGTCTTGTAATTGTCCTTTCTATTTAGCTTCTCGCGAGCAGTCGCCGGTCGTACGGTAATGTCGGCTATGTCGAGGAGTCGTAGAAGGATAGAGAGGAAATTGAAGAAAGGTTCGAATTGCGGTGCGATGCCGTAGGCAGTCGCGTTCGGTAACAGCGGCGCAATAAGGACGAGAAATTCAACAGCTCTGTAAAGAGATGCGGCTTATAACTACTAAATATGTGCTCGTAATTATGTAGTATTGCGTATATAACTAAGAGCGAGTATATACGAGTAAAGTGCATAACTAGGTGCGTTGTGCGTGCGGGTATAGGCGGGCCGTACCCGCATGTTACGTAAAGCAGTTACCAAATAACATTAACTGTGTTTGAGTCGTAGTGCGCGACTGTAGTTAGCGACCTAGTTGCCTCTGTACCTATCGTAAAAGTCGCTCGCCTTGCTGTTATTAGAGATGTTGCTCGTACTCGATCCGCTATACTTCTAGTTCGTCTAATAGAGGAATATCTAGTAGATTACTATCGAGCAGTCCTATTTTAAATAGGTCGCTGCGCGTAGCGGGATCGTTAATATCTTTAGGAGAGGACAGCGGTAATATACCGCTTATATGTGCGTCGGCTATATTAATCGAGTTACGGAGGTGTCGAGTTGGATATCTGTATATCTTAGAGCAAAGAATCGTAGACGCGGGTAAGGTAGGTGTGTTCGAATTGTTTTAAGAGGTAGTATATATATATCGCAGAACAACTCGCTAACGCGAGACGCTTCGATATTAGTTTGCTATTATTGTCGTTGTCGCTGTTTGTTATTACGTTGTCGTAGTTACTAGCAGCTTTATTCACTTTTCTAGTACTAGTCCGCGTCTATATAGTCAGCCTTGTTGCCTTATACCTGAATAATCCTCAGTTTAGTACCTAGGTACATAATCCTTAGTTTGTTATCCTCTCTTCGCCTAGCATTTGCAACATACCTTCTAGACAGTTCGCGTTTAGCGGCTCTCGAAAAGCTAAGGCTAGACGTAAGAAGCAATAGCTACAATCCTAACCCTAATTAGAATCCGAAACTCGCGCTTAGTTACCTAGCCGTAACGCACTCAGTCGCGTAGAACTACCTTAGTAGACTAAAGGCCTCCGGGAGATAGTACTACTAATTGACTTCCAAACCCCCGACTAGGACGTTACCGATTAGTTCCGGGGCCGCCTACTTAATGTCCCGAATATCGTAGACCTCGAGCATATCCAACTTCTAGTCTATAATACTAGTCTATAGGATCCTAATATATCGCTAGTAAGGGCGATTATCGAGGCAGGATTAATATAGTGTCTCGATACATTCTACCGAGGAAAGGGCTTTATACCTTTATAGCTTTAGATTGACTCTATATTCGCAGCAATCTATAGCTATAAGGATATTGTTATAATAGAGCGGACCGGAGGAGGCAAGAGTCTGATCTTCTATACCTTTACTATATTAACTAGACTTGTAGTACTTCAGATTACACTATTGAACCGTCTAGGAGAAGAACAGGCCGATAATATAAGGAGGGCGATAAAACATCTTGCAGAGGGCTCCTAAGGTCTCGTTAATGTTGTTAATATAACGGCAGAGAATCGCAAACTGGATCCTAAGATAATAGACAGAATACGACAACGCAAGGTATAGTATATATTTATATTACTAGAGACTGCGTCCTTGCTAGAGATAAGAGAGATGCTGCGCGAAATAGCCGACAGTATTAGTCTAGTAGTAATCGATAAGCTCTACCTTGTCTACAAATAGGGTATTAAGTTTCGAAAGGAGTTTGGTTAACTATAGGAGTTAAGGGATATCCTTCGGCAGGATACAGTACTTATTAGCGCATCGGCGACAGTGTCTTACGATATACTAGAGTTCGTACTCTAGAAGGCCGGGTTCAGAGAGGTTAGTAATAAGCTATTTAAGACCTAGGTAATCCGTAGCAGTATTAATCGGCCAGATATATTATATATTCTGAAGCCGATCCTATAAGAGCGCCTTAGAACAGTATAGTATTGTCTCTATTAGCTCCTGAAGTATGCTATAAACGGTAATAGTAAAGCTACGCTAGAGAGAATCGAGAAGGCGCTTTGTTTTATCGATAGTATCGGCTTTGTTAATAAAGCCGTACAACGATTCCGCTAGTAGTTAGTAAACATAACTAAGGGTATCGAAGATCTACTTAAGAGGTATACTATAGATAGTGCTAGTAGCAGCTATAATATAACCAAGATTATCGGATTCTATACTACTTACGTTGCTACAGAGGACTAAGACCTTCGGTATACTAAGTTCAAGACAGTTAGCTCGACTATAAGAATCCTCTAGGGTACTCCTGCGATTACTACTAGTACTAACTTTCTAGACGTCAAATTTGTTATATAGTTAAGAAACGCTATTACAAAGGATATTAATAATATTATGCAACGTCTTAGTCGTACTAGGCGAGCACTCGTATACTAGGCATACGGAGTCCTTTACCTTCTATAGTATATCGACGATAGAATAAGGCATATACCGGCTAATTCGAGTCACTAGTCTATTATCCTACGTCCTGGCCTAGAGGCTATATAATACTACTAACCGAATGCAGTAGTTGCATATAAGCTAGTCCGACTATCTAGTCTCCGATACGCGGAAACCCTAGCCGACGACTTCGCTAGTAATAGCGATATTGTTAGCAATAGCGATAGGGATAACGATAGTAATAGCGAAGGTAACGGCGAAGGTAACGACGAAGGTAACGGTGAAGGTAACGGTAGTGCTCTAGGGATAGCGACCGAGCTAAATCCTAAGAACCGCAACTAGACAGAATTCCTAATAACAATGCGAGACAAGTTGCTACCGATACTTCGTCGACTCTAGAACCTCTTCTTTTACCCGAATAAGGCAATGCGTAAATGCTTCCGCGCTGTCTTACTAGATTACTATAGGGAGGACCTCAAGATGTACCTAGGAGCGACTACTATACTCGGTATAGAGAAGTGCTATAGTTATTGCAATCTAAGTCTCCTAGAGATTGCCGAGTAGGACGAAGATATACTAGAGCCTCTAAAGCTAGTTATAAAGCCGAGAGTCGGTAGTAAGGCTACTTTCGGTATAGTCTATTTAGCTTAATAGTTCGGAGATCTAGCTAACCGCGTATTCCGAGATATAAACAAGAACCTGCTGTTTAATATGCTATACGATATTATTATCCCTGCGGAGTTAGTATTCGAGCTAGCCCGTATAATAAATAACGGCTAATTGTTCTAGGATAATAGGCATAATGCAATAGTAACAACCTCAGATATAGAACAATACGCTCCGAAGTTCTAGAAATAGTATATAGAGAATAAGAGCGTTGTCTTAATACGTAGAGTCCGAGACTAGTTAAATAATATTAACCCGATAATACAGCAGGAGTATACCTAGTACTAAGAGAATACTAGAGCGATCTAGGTTTAGAAGAAGCAGGCGAAAGAGCTAGCTGCTACTACTACTGCTGCTAGTCTAGTCTTAAGGCGTACTTAGACTACGATAGCTAGTCGTCGGCAGGTCTAGCAGGATGCTATAGTCTCTTCTGTAAGAGCTAGCGTATTAGTACGTCGTGCTATATACTAAGCGACAGACTACTAGCAAGACTAGCCTAATTAAGGTACCCGTAGTAGCTAGCACTAAGACAAAGGGAAGGGTCGTGCTATATTAATTCTAAGAATACTAGGTAGAGGTTCTGCAGAGCGACCTAGGGCTCGTCGTAGAGGTAGTAGAGATAATGAATTCTCTAATCCGACATTCGATAAACTAGTAGCTATTAGAGCTCTTCAGGATCTCGATAAATAGCGACGTAGTAATAGAGTACGTATACTAACTTAACGGAATAAGGCCTAGTATAGTCTAGTACGTAAATTCGACGAAGAAGGCAATCCTGTTATAAGTGCTATTAGTAGCAGACTCCTCGATAGTAGAGAGGCAGCTCGATTAGAGGCCCGTAGTCTTATACTAGGTACGGCAGTTCTGTCTCCTCGTAGAACTAATGCCGATCCGTTCCGTCCTCGGACTCCCGACGGTAGCCGCATACTAGGAATAGATGAATTCGAAGCTCTAAGGACAAGAGACATAATAAGTCGTCCTATAGCTAGTCTATCTAATCGCAGTAGACGTAGTAGCAACTAGGTAGTAGATAGACCTTATAGTAGAGATAGCGATGTATCGATATAGCAATTAGTATACTATACAAGTAGTAATTGTTCTGAGACGCGGGAACGCGGCGTCTCAGAACAATTATAGTTATATCGACCTATACCTTACCTACCTAGGTACCTAGGCTATATTTCTACTCGGATTCGACCTATAATAATCGAGTCGATAATAATATCTTATATATATACATATATACACACATATACACATATACTATTATCTACTAATATCTATATATTTCTCGGTTATTCCTCTATTTAGAATTGTTTTCCTATAATTTGCAATTGTTCTAAGACGCCGCGCTCCTACATCTCAGAACAATTAGCACTAATAGGAAAACAATTAGACCTATATTCGTAATACTACTATTATATATATACTAGATGTAGGTTCAGACGTACTCGTATTCTTTATAGAGTAATAACTACTGCTTTTCTTCCTCGTATTAGGCCCTTATGCCCCAGAACCTCGTTACCTATAAGCCCTTAAACTACTATAGCATTAAATATCTCGATAGCTGCCTCTAACGATTCTATAATGCATCTTCCAACTTAGCTATGTCTAATATATACGGTTGCCTTTAGCTTATTATACTAGCTAAGAAAATGCTAAACGAGTACTATTCCCTCTAATGCCCTGACCCGCGTAGCGCTAGCCTCGATATTAGCATCTTTAACTCTACCGGTCGTATAAATATGCTAGTCCCTAGCGAGCTTTATTACTAACACGCAGTGCTATATATCCTCTAGATTAGCTATAGTAGTCGTTCGATACTAGCTTGCACAGAGGAAGACCCTTAGGATGTCCTAGTTATTATGCTGGATTGCAGTCTTAATAGTTTTCTATATAGAAGTAGCAGGTAGATCGTCCTATATACGAAGATATCGCTAGCAATTACTTAAGTCTTTGAATAAGAAGATGCTTAATATAACGATATATACAGGAACAACTAGTAGAGTATCTATATAGTCTTTTAGTAGCTAGATAGCTGCTAGCTATACTAGGCATTCGTCGTCGTGCTAGACTACTGCTGCCGCTGCGCGTAATATCGTAACGAGGCTAGCGGCTATAGTAGTGTATATAGTATAGTCAGGTATAGTAGCGGCTATAGTACTGTAGTGTAGTATATATCTGTATGTATATAGGTATATATGTGTATACGCGCGTGTGCGTAGGATATAGTGTAGTGTATACGTATACGTACGGTATAGTATATATATATATATATGTGTGTATATATAATATGCAGAGGTACAGAAGGGTGTTATAATAAGGAAGGCATATATATTGTAGTAGTCCTAAGCAAACAGTAGTTTATAGTAAATAAAGCAGTAGCCTAATATAACTTGCCTATTCTATTATAGCCTAGAATCGAAGTGAAGTAAAGCGATAAAGGAAGTGAAGCTATAAAGGAAGTAAAGCTATAAAGGAAGTGAAGCTATAGAGGCAGAACGAATATAGGCCTAATTATTTTCCCGTCTTATTTAGGCTAATCGTATAGTGAAAATAAGCTATTAACGAGATAATTCCGATAAGTGCATTGCGTAGGATATAGTCTTAAGTAGTTATATCTCGATAAAGTTGTCCAGGCCGATATAAGAAA
>KZ104935.1:756-53107 GCA_000504405.2 Mycosphaerella sp. Ston1 | reverse complement strand
GGGGGGGGGGGGGGGGGGGGGGGGGGGGGGGGGGGGGGGGGGGGGGGTGGTGGTGGTGGTGATAATATCGTGACGAGTGGATGATTTTATTTCGAGGACCCCTCAGCGCCGAAGTTTAAGGTGGGGTGTTGGGTGGGTAGAATAGGCAGAACTACCTGGTACAGTACGGATAAGTAGAAGTAAGAAATACACACATGTAGAACGAATGGTACGGTAGTTCTAGGTAGTAAGCAAGGTAAGGTAGAACACAGAACACAGAATCAAAGCAGTTGAGGTTCACCTATCACGCACCGCCTCATACCTACCTTACCTAATGACAAGATGCCGTGATGGCCGTAGTAGTTGCCGACGACCACGTGCCTATCAAATGCCTAGATCCACCTGGAGCCCATGGGTATGCCAGGTAGGTATGGTTAAGGATGCTATTAGGTACATATGGTTCTAGGTGTACGAGCCACCACCATATCAACTACTCTACAGGTGAGAGTACAGTACTTCTACTGCACCACATGTACATGTACGGTACGGCACGGTACTGTCCACTGCACTGTCGCATCACCATTACATACAGTCCCTACGCCACGCCGCGCCGCGCCACTCCCCTCCCATCCCCCCCATCCACTCCACTCCACTCCACTCCGCTCCATTCACTGCCGCAAGTGCTTGTGCCAGTCCCGCCCGTCTGTTGCGGACACCCGCATGGGGAATAGTGTCTACCCAATGGCGTCGGCATGATTGACAGCGCTGGAGCCACACATATAGCAAGAAGTACCGCCTACATGTATGGCCGCAGGTATCCACGATTGTTGTAGGGCCTCTCACTTCCAACACTCACTTCACTTCTTTCCCGTCACCGCAACTAGTACATGGAGCGGCTCGACGGCCTGACGGGAGGAGGCGCATTACCCGCCGGCCGTCGACCACTAGTTTCTAGTTCCTAACTTCCCAGCAGGCACAGTCTGTCAGTCACTGCAGCCTACAGCATACACCTCTCTCACCGCTGATCTGGACGGCCCGCGATACGACGATACGCTTCCATCATCAATGCACACTCAATGCCAATCGAGCACGGTAGGGTAGGGTGTAGTCCTCCAGCCAGAGCCTCCACGGCTTTTGCCGAGCTTCCCAAGTCCACTCGCCAGTGCGCCACGTACACTACCACCTGGGTCAGCAGTCCGCCATGCGGTGACGGTCCCAGGTGGCTATTGGATCCGCTGGCAAGGACTGGACCGACCGTTCCGCTACCGCATCGCGATACATGGCACCTACGGGCACCTACGGGCACCTACATGCACCTATGTGCAATCAGAATCCATGTCACACAGCTTCGCTTCTGACCGCATTGTGTGGACGCCCGTTTGCAAGGAACGAAGTGGTTCAGTGAAGGGCACGTGGTCAGGTCATCGTATTCCATGTGCAACGCTTCTGCATTCACAACAATCTGGTGGAACAGCCGCGCGCGCGCGCTGTGTCCATCAATACCAGGCTAGGCATAGGTCAATTCACTGGAGCCGCTTCCTGCGTCGTTCGGAATCTCTCAGTTGTTCGGCCATCTGTCAGGCCCTCGGCGGCTTGCGTATCCCACGTCGTCGCCGGCGGCAACGTCGTAATATCGGCTGCTACTGCACAATGATTGGAACTACGCACGCGTCACACGATAGCTTGTCTGACGACCAACGCACTAGTTCTAGCTGAAGGATGCCACGACAATTGCCGTGCTACTTCCGATGCTGCTGGCAGGCAAGACCCTCGCATTCAAGCTGCTCATACGACTATACTACACTCTAAATGTGCTGCTCAAGCTCGAGATCAAGGACAATGTTCGGTATCTGCGTGCCAGCCGGCATACTGTACGTAAATCTCCACAGATCAAATTCGCTAGATAAGAGTATCAGCTGTACGATGCGAACAATAATGCTTTAGCGGGAGAAGCGATAAAGTCAGAACTTACTTGACCTGGGCGCACGATCCTCCAACGAATCCGCAGAAGCTAACGCTTGCCTCTGGCATAACCGTCCCGGATACCTTGACATTGATTCCCGACACATCAGCCCACGAGCGAATATCTCTTGGCCCAGACAACAATCCGTTCGGACTGACGAGTAACACGAATTTGCTCGTATGATTACCCTTTGGAAAGGTAAGATTCAATCGTCGGTAACTGACTTCGGCGTGCAATGCCTCCGTCTCGGGATATAGGGATAGAAAGCCAACAGTGCCGTCCTCACGCAGCCACTGAGCCACGGCGGGGTTAAAGTGGGCGAGATTCCTCGCCGGCCCTCCTTGAACGTTCATATCGAAGCTCTCGGCACCAATCGTCAGGTTTGTCGAGATCCACGACGTAATATTGCGAGGGACGTAATCATATGCGCCGGAAAAAGCAGAAGCCTCGACAAGTCTGCCTTCTTCACCTGGGTCATCGAACTCGGTCATTGATCTGAGCACTTGGTCGCTGAGCAGCCCCGAATCCAAATGGAATGAGGACAGAATCGCCACCAGAGGACCGATCTCATAGTCGTCATTGTGAGCAATGGCCCATGGCTTGAAATTCTTCCCGAATGGCGAAGCGTGCAAGCCCACGAAACTCCACATCCACAGAGCCATGATCGACACATAGCGAGACTGATCATACCCATAAGATCGATCCCACGGTCCAGATAACTGCCGGAGGTTCGCGTTGTAGAGCTGGCCGACTTGAGCCCAGGTTCTCCTTATCATCCGAGAACCATTGGCGCCGAGTGTCGAAGTCAACGGAAGGTACTTGACCCAGACAGTCAAGCCCAAAAGCGACACCCCTGTATACGTTGGGCTATTGAATTCACTCAGGCTGCCCCCGTTCTCGTCGAACAAGTCAATAATCTGCTGGGCCCAAACTTCGCCATCGGCAGTCAATGTCGCATCGTTCATCCGTCGTCCAATCCACGCCGATACAGCAGCCTTCATGATGGCAGCATTTGAATACGCTGGATAGAGGTTATCGTCGTCGATGCCTCCTACACGATAGGTGTCTCCCCTCGCATTGAGATGAAGACTGTCGAGCATGGAAGTTTGCAACCATTCCGGAAGAAGAGTATGATATTCTTCGAGGCATATGATGAAAGCTATGCCTATGAAACCTCTCCAATCTGGGAAAATTATCGAAAAAGAATTATATCAAATTAGCATATAGCCATTTTTTGGTCATGTGAATCATCAGATCAACATGCTTGATGAGAGATAGGGAGAGAGAGAGTGTGTGTGTGTATGTGTTCTGTAGTATATGAACTCATCAGAAAGGGCAGATTTGGGGAAAAATGAAAAGGACGTAAAGAAGAAAAAGAAAAAGAAAAAAGAAAAGAGAGGCATACTCGGATCCCAACTATTATAAATCACAGCCGGATACAGCTCCGTTCCCGGATATGGCTGTTCCGGATAAGTTTGATACCCGCCATACCACTGCTCACTCGCATTGGTGAATTGGTGTGCGATGATATTGCCGAGAATCTTGATCGCCTGTTCTGCATCGTCGTCGTTCTTCTCCTTCTCCTTCTTGTTACGATTATAATTCTTATGGTTCCCACGAGCGAGCAAACCAGTCGCATACCACGCAGAAGCGCGGGTATCGTGAAGGAGAGCCGAGTCAAAAGTGTAGAGATATCCGGCTTGTCGGTCGTATAACTGATCCATAAAGGCTAGAGATTCTTTCAGTAGGCCTTGAGCATGGTCGCTGTGGGTTGCTGTTGTTGTTGTTGCGCTCGTTGGGGTATATGTGGATAAGCTGGTCAATAGATGCAGAAGTAGAGTTGCTGTGTGTGAAGTCAGCTTCATGGCGGGTAGTAGTGTGCGGCGTGTTGAAGATTGGAAAGAAAATCAGGTTGTGGGAAGGGAAGGAACACATATTCGCGTCTGTCTGCTAAGCTCATCGGCAGTCACGAGAAAACTGTATTGTGGAGCTCGCCTCGCCTATCTTATCTGCAAAAGTGCGGAGCTTCCAGGTTGCAGAGCCGATCGGCAGGTGATATATATTGCTAGCGACCTGCAGCTTGATAGGACATTTTATGGCACAGTTCAGCAGATTGAAGAAGAGGAAAGATGGAATCGACTTCAAGAATATATGAGCCTGTGCACTCTCTTCGTGACTACATGTAGGTACGTGTTGTTGCGAGCGCGAGTGTGTGGAGGACATGGGGACGTCCAGTTTTTCGAGGTCTCAAAGGCATGCTGAAGATGAGGCAGACGTGAGTTGTGTGGACGTGGTTGAGTGGCGGAGAAGAAGAAGAAGAAGAGGAAGAACAAGAAGAAGGAGGAGAGGTTTATCTTCTTTATATACTAATACAGCGACAGCGACTGAATATATAGGCAAGTACTCAGTGAAGCGATTAGTTAGAACGGGCAGGGCAACAATATACTGACAGGAGGTCGTAGTCGGTTCGGTATATTTAGGAGTTCTAATCGATTCAAAACGCTATATTTGCTGAATTACCTTACCTACTACAACTAAGAGCATGTCTCTGTCTCCTTATTAGCTCGGCTAGATCGCGCAGGTGAAGAAACAACCTCTATAGGTTCTTTACCCTTACTCTTACCCTCAACATCAAATTTATTAGGGCTCTTCCTAACATAGCGCTAACTAGCGACACCTACGGCGACACTTGCGGCTCGTTAAGAGCGAGCGCATCGGACGAGCCATTGCAGCTGTTGAAGCCGATGATAGCGTGTATAGAGGGGTGTGTATGTATATGTGTTGTATGTACGTAGTTACTAGTATGTATGAAGATTCTGCACAGACGTTAAACGAAGAATTCAATGCCCAGGCGTCGGTACCTCCCGCCACTTATCTATAACCCCAACTGTGTTTGAACTATTTTCATGTTCTATCATTTCGTAATACATCATGGGTATGCCCTTCCGCTAGTCTTCGTTACCACCTTCTCTAAGCCTTGTAATTGGTTGCTGGGCCGGTGGGTGAGTACTTGTGTCCCGGGAACTGATCGAAAAGACCAACATCCAGCTTGCCAAGCTCTGGGCAGTTCAAGCCTCCAACGATAGGTCCGACGTACTTGTTGACAAGCGAGGTGATTGGGGCAAGATTGTTGACAGCGTTGTTAAGCGCATCGGGAATACCCTGTTGCAGAAGCTGGAAGGAGAAGCAAGCAAAGTTGTCACCTTGGAGGAGCGTGTCTGCAGAAAGAACACCGCCAGAGATGTTGGCGACATTCACGCCCGTGAAAGTGTTCACTTTGCCGGTGTTGCCACCGAATTTGAGAGTCTTGGGATATGCGAGGTATCCAAGGGCGACATCCCCGAGCACATCCTGTGCTTCGTAGGGAGCGTAAGATGGGCGACGGTACCAGTCTTCTGGCACACGCTCTTGTCCTGGAAGCCATTTGAAGTTGCCCGGACCACCACTAGTATCGACACCGAAGAACGTACGGAAGTTGTAGCCATCGAGGTAGCCGGACGGAGTCTCGGCAGAGTGATTGCTCATTAGATTAATCACGAAGTTGTACGCTGCAGGAACAACAACTACCGTAGAGAATAGACCAGTGAAGTAGTAGGGATTGTTGGCGATGGATTCGTCCTGAGCTTCCTCGAACTTGGCGCGGAACTTGTCAAGAGTGTATCGATCAGAACCGTCGTTGACAGCAATGTTGTAGACTTGCTCGAAACGGGTGACGTTAAGGGAGTGAGCATCTCCGTTGTTAATATAGGCATCGCCACGTCCAATGGAAGAATCGCCTTCATAGTTGTTGTGGCTATAACTGAGCCCTTGGCCTGTTCCGAGGAGAGGTGCGGTCAATTCATCAGTGGGTAGGGGGCCGCCAATAGACCAAACTCCCTCAGCAACGTTGCCATCAACAGCAACAGCGTAAGCAGCGAGTGCAGCGCAGATTCTTGGACCCAAGTTGTACAGAGCGCCCAAACCACTAATGGTCTGCTCGATCGACGCAATACCGTTGCGTGGAAGGTATCCGTGATTCGCGGCGGCATTCAATCCTGGGCAAGGACCCCGAATGTCGCCAGGTCCTGGAGCAACATATACGTGCTCGCCGTAGACGGAAACGAGCTGATCTGGGCATCATGTCAGTAGAAGTCGTGCGAGCAATGTCGATGGTCACGGACCTTTCTCGTCAAATATTGGGCAAAGCTTTGTGCCACAGTTGGACTCCGATCTGGATATGCCAAGGGCGTCCTCCTGGCGCTTGGCCAGACCATGATTCTGTGGGTTCTCGTACAGGGCACGGATCTCATGTGGAACACCTTCGGTACCCCTTCGCATACCAGGGAAGGCAGCAGCGCCAAGGGCGCTGGCAAGAATCAAAGTGCTCTTCATTGTAAGGGCTGCGGGATGGGGAGAACGAGAGGGAGATGCTGTTGTTGTCTTCGTACTCAGAACAGGGGCGTGAGTGACAATACTTATATGCGTTCGGACTCGCTGTCACCGTGGACCTGGACGTGCTCACGCCATTCTGTTGAGAACCAGGCAATATGTTGATCGCTGAGCTCTCAAGCACGCTGGTTGGTTGCAACACACATAGCGTAGTATTGCAGCTGTGTACTGTCTTCTAGATGGAGCCGATCACTACCACACGGGGCAGTAAAGACGCCACGATAGAAGGCGAGATGATCAAAATTACTTCTTTGTAGCCAGAAAAGGTAAGGATAAGTTCAAGTCCATCTCCCCTTAGCACCGTTCATGGACAGATTGGGACGCTGTGATTGTTTTGCTCCGAGGCTTCTCGCGATGGGTGGCGTTCGGCGTAGGAGCGGTCATTCAGCTCACTAGCTGAGCAATATGATGCATATTGAGAGCTGTGATCGCCGTGTTTGCCGCTGCAGCTAGAGTAACAACGTCTGCCTGAGTGTTCGTATAATAAGCTGGTCATTTTCAGCGCCGAACTGGTCTGTAGATGCGCTGCACTTGCTCTAATGTTCTAAACTCGTCTTTCGTCGATATCCTCCATCTGTGACTGTCCGTGCTGCATGCTGACGAGGAAAGGCCGCAGAAGTGGACTCAGGGGAGAAATGCTTTGGGAAGGTATGTTGACGTTCAGGCGAAATAGCGAGCTGCCTCATCAGAGCTTCGGCTCGTCGCTTAGCAAGTCTATGCTCAAGCAGTAGGGCCTCCAGTAGTCGCGCAAGAACGAAAGGTCATGCATGTATCTTGCCGTTCCGCAAGCATGCTTTCGAAGGCGAAATCAGCAGAGCAGTCGTTGCTCATCAGCTTGACCAATAGCTGGTCTATAGATGACCACGAATGAGTCGGAGGTGCATATAGTCGAGCTGGTAGTATATCATAGTGCCAAGCACAAAGAAAGCCTATTGATTGCGCCATATGCGAAATATGCCCGCCAAGCACATTTGGTGTATAGACGTGGCGATGAAGTCTCCCCTTTGGAACCCATAACCACCGTTGTCAGATATCGGGAACCTTCCCCAAACTTGCTGGTCAACGGGCACGCCATAAGCCTAAGCATGGCGAATACACGCTTTTGTCAGTACTTGCTGATATTCAAGCGTGGATCACGACCTGCACCGTACATCTTGTATGATCTGCGTGAAGAATGCGTCTGCGGCGTCCTTATATACCACAAATGTGATGCAGGCGAGTGGTTGAGAGCAAAGTGGTGACAGAGCACGTCTATCGATGCCCACAGCCGGAGTCATGGCTGGAGACTTCAGGAAAACTCGAGCTGGCTACCGTCGTATGAGCAGAGAATAGAGCTGTGCCGATGACTTTGACAGAGCTCCTTGCTTGCGTTGGACATTAGGGGACTCCGATATGCAAAGACTTGACTTGGTGATTTGGGAAGCCGTTTGCCTGTTCGGTGCGAGCCGAAGCGCTACCTCCCTCGACACCGATGCTGTGATGGATGGACCATTTTGACTCTAGAGTTGTTATTGATCTTGATCCGTGAGTTATGAAGAAGGAGGTGGACTCGTGGTGTTGGATGCGAAATCTGATGTTTGATCTGATGCGCGGAGGAGGAGGAGCAGGAAAATGCAAGAAAACCACCAAGCTTGGCGACTAAACCTCATTGAGAATACTCTCCAATTCGGATGCAGTACTGCTCTTCCCTGGCGTAGCTTCTGACAACACCAGCACACAATTATTTCCCATCATCAATCAAGCGGGCATGCTGTACCATTACTATTGTTACCGGTATAGCCCTATAGAATGATGTTGTTGGTTAGACGAAGATGAATAGATGAAGAAATTTGAGCAGTATGAATTGTTGCAAAGTTTCTACCGAGCATTATATCAGAGCAATCTTATCCTAGAATGTAAGGTACATGATGATCGATATGCAGGAAGGGGGGAGAATAGTGATGAGTCGACTACCACGACCGCTATCGTTACGATAAGGTACGATGCCCAGGACAGGTTATCACTACATCGGAAGGGCACTCTGCTCACATACGACTTGCTTGCGCGATTGACCTTCTCAGGTGAGAACATGCTGTTCTGTACTATTCTGTATATCAAGCGTGCCCATATCAAGCATGCATCATCATTATATCGAGAAAGTAAGGTAGTAGGACTGTACGAAGTATATGCGTGAAAGCACTTGGGAGAAATGTCCAATTCACGAAAGGTCCATCTTGGGTGTTGTTGAATGTCGTATTAATGGAATTATCGATGAGTAGGATTGCTGGGGTAAAGAGCGAGCAACAGTGATAAACATGGATGAATCATTCTGGGTAGTGCGGCGTGGGTAGTGCGGCTGCTGCGGAAGACCTTCACATGCACCCGACCCGACCTAGCCTGGCGGCCTGGCCTGGCCTGGGCTAATTCTACTCCAACATAGCCGAGGTCGATCTCCCCACACGTTCGAACGTGTCTCTCACACTATTTTTCCCTGTGCGCGGGCGGGCAGCAGCATGGCAGAGGTGTCGGGAGCTCCCCTTGCAGTGTGTATACATATCACATCCACATGATAGTGGACAGGGCAGGGCAGGGCAGAGCAGGGCAGAGCAGGGGACGATCGGAGCGGATGCGCCATCAATGGATGTATGTAAGGTTACCTTAGGTAAGGTAAGTATACGCCGTCCTCCCCTCCTCGGCATATCGAACTCAGGTCAGAGTAGGCGGAGGTGAGGTGAGCTTAGGTCAGGTCAGGTCAGGTTAGGTTAGGTTATGAGCAGCAGCGACGATACAATGCTGTCGTGACGTATAATAGCAACGACTGCTCCGTTTGTGCGTCGCGCCTCCCCTCTGCACTACTTTACTACTTGACCTCACCATCATCATTGTCTCCCCCACCGTCTCCTCCTCTTCCTCCTCCTCCTCCTCCTTCCCGACCTCTGTGACACCAGCGACCTCCTCACTTCCTCACATCGCCGCCCATCATGCCTACGCCCGTCAACACCGACCAGATCCTCAAGGACGTCAACATCCTCGGCAGGCTCGACGACCAGCGGCGGCAAGTGCTCAGCAAAGAGGCCATCATCTTCCTCGCCGTGCTCCACCGCACCTTCAATGCCACACGCAAGTCGCTTCTCGAGAGGCGCCAGGTCCGCCAACAAGAGCTTGACAACGGCCACCAACTCGACTTCCTCCCCGAGACCAAGCACATTCGCGACAACAAGACATGGAGGGCCGCTCCACCCGCCCCCGGGATGGCTGACAGACGGCTGGAGATCACGGGGCCCGTGGACCGCAAGATGGTTGTCAACGCATTGAACTCGGATGTATGGACATATATGGCTGATTTCGAAGGTCCGTTGGATGCTCTCTGACTGCCATTGGCTGCTGCTGACTTTGCCATAGACGCCAGTGCTCCCACGTGGGATAACATGATCAATGGCCAGGTCAACCTGTATGATGCCATTCGCAAGCAGATTGACTTCAAGCAAGGCGAGAAGGAGTACAAGCTGCGTACCGATCGCACACTTCCAACCCTCATTGCTCGTGCCCGTGGTTGGCATCTCGAGGAGAAGCACTTTACGGTTGATGGAGAGCCAATCTCTGGTTCGCTGTTCGACTTTGGTTTATACTTCTTTAACAACGCCCATGAGTTAGTGAAGCGAGGCGCTGGTCCATACTTCTATCTGCCCAAGATGGAGTCCCACCTCGAAGCACGTCTCTGGAACGATGTCTTCAACCTCGCCCAGGACTATATTGGCATGCCGCGTGGCACCATTCGTGGAACCGTGCTGATTGAGACCATTACCGCCGCTTTTGAGATGGACGAGATTATCTACGAGCTCCGCGACCACTCCTCCGGGCTGAACTGTGGTCGATGGGATTACATCTTCTCCGTGATCAAGCGCTTCCGCCAAAATCCCGCTTTTGTCCTGCCCGATCGATCCGCCGTGACCATGACCGTGCCATTCATGGACGCCTATGTCCGCCTGCTCATCAAAACCTGCCACGCTCGCGGTGTCCACGCCATGGGTGGCATGGCAGCTCAAATTCCGATCAAGAATGACGAAAAGGCCAACGCAGCAGTTATGGACCAGGTTCGTGCTGACAAGCTTCGTGAGGTCCGTGCTGGCCACGATGGCACCTGGGTTGCTCACCCAGGTCTCGCACCTATTGCTGGTGCCGTCTTCAACGAGCACATGCCCACACCCAACCAAATCTACCGACGACGCGAGGATG
Organism: Mycosphaerella sp. Ston1; assembly: GCA_000504405.2. Classification (NCBI taxonomy): domain Eukaryota; kingdom Fungi; phylum Ascomycota; class Dothideomycetes; order Mycosphaerellales; family Mycosphaerellaceae; genus Mycosphaerella; species Mycosphaerella sp. Ston1. Next base: position 42,522 of record KZ104935.1, on the reverse strand, counting down.
TCGAAGTCAATGCCAATGATCTGCTGAACATGAATGTTCCCGGCAAAGTGACTGAGGATGGTATCCGCAAGAACTTGAACATTGGCTTGGGCTATATGGAGGGTTGGCTTCGTGGAGTTGGATGTGTTCCGATCAACTACCTCATGGAAGATGCAGCGACCGCCGAAGTCTCGCGATCGCAGCTATGGCAGTGGTGCAGACATGGTGTTTCCACTGCAGAAGGCAAGAAGGTCGACAAGCAGTATGCACTGAAGCTCCTGTACGAGCAGGCAGCTGAACTCGAAAAGAATGGACCAAAGGGCAATAAGTACAATTTGGCTGCAAAGTACTTCGCCACGCAAGTCACTGGTGAAGAGTATGCGGAGTTCTTGACATCGTAAGTTTGAGTCCCTACTCGAGATGGTCTCGTGGAATAATTGCTGACATGATGTGATAGATTGCTGTATAACGAAATCACGAACCAGGGTGACAAGATTGCTGCTGCCAAATTGTAGATCTATGCGATTTCTTGTTTATTTACGAAGCCATGTGGATGTATTCACGAGATAGTGTTTGAAATGACCTAGAGCTTCTTTGTAACGAATACGACATCATGTTGAATATGGTTGAAAAGTGCGCTTATGGATGCTGAAAAGACGCCAGAGCAAGACGCGAGAGAGCTCTCTATCGATGCATTGCTGATATCATGTCCTACCAAAATGTCTGTTGGTAGCGCCTGTGCTGGAGTACAATGGGTCTGTCTTCATGTGTATCATGAATCGGTACCTTGGCCAATAAGGTAGTGCCTAATCCTTTCACCAAATTCTGTTTGACCACCAGTTGCTCGAACACTTGTGTTTCTTCTCGCCCGGCAGTTTGGCCTCAATAACTTCCTGCATGGTGAGGTTCTGCCAGATATCGAGCGGCAGCCATTGAATTCTCGCTCTATCACCGAAGCCGCCAAACCAGTAGATATGGTCGACCACCAATTGCACGTAGTGGCTTTGATGGATGTCATTTCCGGGCTGCCAATATATCGAGTCCGGATGGCTTCGTAGGAAGCACGCTTGAATCTTCCCATCCTTGAGTCTATCTTCAGAGATAGTCTCCAAGTGCCCATGGAGCGAGAAGCGAGGCAGCGCAGCTGGAGTGTGTGGTGTGGGAATCTCGTCTTCATCTTGTTTCCACATCCAGCTCGTGAAAGTGTCAAATATGGTGTATGTATTCTTTTGTCTAGGCCACCATCTAACACTGAGTGAGATGTTTGAGCCGTGATTATAGTTCCTATATGGCGTCGCAATATCGAGGGCGAGCAGCACTGGATTGCCACTGTGAGGGTCGCAGTCTGCATAGTACTCCATGAGGCCTATAGGCGAGCCCTCCATGCCCTGGGGTCTGTTGTCGGATGCTGAAACATGCTTGTTGCTGGTTGTGCTGGGAAAGACGGTCACTAGATCGCCAACAGTCGTCAAATGGAGGATCTTTCGTGCTTGAGCTACGGACTCGCGCACCGTCGGGAAATGGAAGTCGCTCGACGAAGCGTCCGGGTTGGCGAAGACGTGCTGCGGCGTGATCTGACCGACAGAGCTGGCAGCAGACAGGGCAGCGCTGGCGACGAGAAGGCTGGCTGTCTTCATTGCAGGCGATGCAGGCTTGCTTGCTTGCTTGTATATATATATATATGTATATGAATCTTGCGAAGACTGGCTGCCTACATAGTATGATACGGTGGTAGACAAGACAGGGTCTTAGAGGCAGGAAGCCTGACATGTGACCTTGTATATTAGTCATGCCAAGACCCCCCAGCACCAGACCCAAATTCCGCAGACGCCATCATCACTTCACATCGACCTCGAACACCACCGCCATCAACGCAACTCGTGAGTCCACTCCCGCCGCATCGACTGCACCTTCGCAACGCACCTGCCGTCCTCTTGCTCGCACGTACGAACGCCTCACGAAGCGCACTCCGACTGACATAGCATTTGCCACCACAGAACAGACATTTCCCCGTGAACAGCACCTCCAACCGCAATCATGGGTAAGGTGCACGGCTCTCTCGCCCGTGCCGGAAAAGTCAAGTCGCAGACTCCAAAGGTATGCCACACGCTGCGTTGCAAGTGCACGGAGAGAAAACCACAGAACATGGGAGAGGAGGAGGCTGACGTGTGAGAATGCGTGTTTCAGGTCGAGCCCCAGGAGAAGAAGAAGGTCCCCAAGGGCCGCGCGAAGAAGCGCATCCAATACACTCGCCGCTTCGTCAACGTCACCATGACTGGCGGAAAGAGGAAGATGAACCCCAACCCAACCTCATAGACGACTCTCTCTCTCTCACACCACACACATATACCACTTCACACACACGATGACTGGACGGAAAGAAGATGGTCTCTTTGTTTGCGTGATGGGGTTCTGGGAAGCGCGAGGAAATGAGCGCAGAACACGACATGGACATGAGGCAACGGCGTTTTTTCTCTTGTGAGGCAGAACTGGGCTGGATGTCTCGAGAGTGCGTGCCTCAATCTTCTCGAACTTGACCCTTTGAGAAGAGAGGTGCGAGCTTGAAGAAGGAAGTCGAGCAGACAACATGAAAATGGTGTAAGGTTTCTGGTTCTGTACACTCTCGTAGTAGCTCGAACTGCGCACGGCTTCTCACGCATACACCATGGTTTGGCTCAAATTTCCAATATTGTGACGACGGCGCCCATTGTGCTGCATGTGATCCTTGCGAAGCCAACATTTTCTACCAAGGGTGGCTGTAGCTTCTTACCAGAACAGGCTGTTACACACTCGTTATCGGGTATCAACCAAGCTAACAGTTGGCCGGACATCACAACGAGCGAACTACGCCGGAATCTCGTTGCCACGCTGTTGTTACGTCGATTCATGTATATAAGTCTCAGGTTCAGGTCTTGCTCAACGAGGAACATTACATAGCAAGAAGCCATCAACGCCAGAATCCGCCACGGTCCACGGAAGTGCTATTCCATCGTCGTAAATGGTCCTCGCTTCTCCTCATCTTCATCTTCATCCTCATCCTCATCCTTGACCTCGCCCAAAATGCGACCATTTCCCACCAACTGCTTCTTGTGTTTGATGTCCCTCTCCTGTCGATCCATATCCTGCATTCTCATCCTCGAAGTCTCTACTGCATCTGGCTCAGTGTAGATAATATACAGCTTCAACGATCGACTCTGCTCATCGTTATTTTCCACCAGACTTGCTCCGACAAACGAATGGCCCACGGGAAGGGTGATGATAGTACGTACGTTATTCTGTTCATACATCTCAGCGAGTGTTCGGTGGCCCGTTGGTGCTACCGTGCCAGAGTTTGGGGTATCAGAACTGTCAGAACTCTTCTTAGCGCTGTGCTTGACACGTGGAGAAACGCGACGAGAGGAGTGTGCTGCCTGTACGAGGTGATTGTCAGATCCCAGGCGACGTGGCGATGTTACCTTGCCCAATGGAGAATGACCCGCCTCGTCGCGTTCGTGCGAGCTTGCAGCCGTGGATCTCGGTGCCGTCATTCCGCTACCAATCCCTTCAAACTCGTACAACGGCGTACTTATCTCATTGCTCGGCGCGTGATGGCTCATTTCTAGGACCGTGGCCTTCGACTGGTAGGCATTGCCAGAATCAGTCGTGATGACGGATACGTCGTCATTTGTGCCAGATTTCTTGGACTTCTTCTTCTTCTTCTTGCTCTTCTTCGAAGAATCAATCGCGTCGCCGTCGAGCGACGGATTGTCTGCGGCAACATCCAGAGCGCCGGCATTCTCGACTGCGAAAACGGGGAGAGTAAGGAACTGTACACAGTCAGTACATGGATCACGAAGAGCTGCTTCATATCAAATTCACCTCGTCCGCCGGCTGTGAGTCGACAGAGGAGTGAGCACCAGTCCTGTGATCGCCCTCAGCATCTACAGCGGCTTGAAGCTCAGTCCCAGTCGAGAAAATGCTGGTCAAGCCGGTGAAGCGACGCAGAATTGATGGACCGGCGGGAGAGTCCACATTCGCTGCCGCGACTATCTCCGGGCCGTCGCTGACCACATTGTCACGACGTACTTCCGTCGCGGCGGGCTCATCGAGCTCCACGGCGTCCGTACCTTCTGCTGGAGACTTCGGTATATCTGAACAGATATCAGTCTCCGCAATGACCTCAGGCTGCTCAGTGATCGAAGTTGGCTTTGAGGTGGCCATGACCTTACGCGATGGTAGCTCGTCTGGCTTTGGGAGTTCTGCCGAGCTCATACGCGAAGTGACGCGAGAGTTGACTTTGCTTGGCTTTGCCTTCTTTGGCTTCTTCGGCTTGCTGAACTGGCTGTACGACTCGGTCTGCGCAGGTCCCTTTGGTTTAGCCTCTTCCATTGCTTTAGCCTCTTTTCCAGGTTGGTCTTCTCCACTTGCAGCCTGGCCGATTCCAGGCGAGCTGGGGGTATTGGGAGCGGTCACAAAATACACAGAGGGTCTGTCCGAACTTCCAGAGGCCGCGCGCTGACGGGCCACTGTTAAATGCGGGTCACTATTACTCTCAGTGGTTGTTGGGGGGCTCGAGGTGTCAAGCTGTGGCAATATAATCGAAATTTCCGGCTTAGTCGTGGGTAAAATCGGGACGTTAACACCAGCACCCTCGACATGTTCACCGGCGGAGTTGCCGTCAGACTCGAACTCCAGTGTTGGTTGCAAGGATGTTTGCTCCTCGACGACTGTAGAAGTATCAGACACGATCTCAGCATTGGTGTCTTTGCGCAGCTCATCGTCCGGGATGGCACTCGCAGTGTGAAAGCTATCATCAATAAGTTCGTCCTCAGGCTTGCTTTTTGCATCAGCAGTATCCGTGCTTGAAGTTTCACTGCTCGCCGTCATTGGCTTCACTTCGCTCTCAGGAGCTGTCAAGTTTAGAGCTGTCAAGTGCGCTTCACTCGTCTGTACGGTATGTTCAAGAGGCATGCCTTGCGCAGGTTGAAGTGAGTCCATAACATCAGGTCGCAAGGAGTCAGCACGCTTGGCTGGTGTCGTGTTACTCGGGACCACAGTTTCAGCACCCGAGCTGGCATCATCAGGTATGGAACCGAGAGCCAAATGATTCTGGGCATCTTCTTCAGATGGTCTGCTGACACTGTTCCCGTGACGACCAGTGTTCTTAATGTTGTTCTTTCTGCCGTTGCTGGTTTGCTTTCTGCTCTTAGGTGTGCCAGGGACGGCCACCGTTGCTGGGTCGTGGGTAGACGTAACCTCTTTGCGAATGGCCTCTGTAGGCCGTGATAATGAGTGTTCGTGGCGGGCTGTTTTTGGTGCCTGAACTGGTAGCACAGGGTTGATAGCTGAGGTCTGAATGTAGTGCATCGAGGAAGGCACAGAATTCTTCAGATCGTGAGGAGATACCCCCCAGGCTGAGCGAGGTTGAAACTCTCTATGAGTAGAGTCCCAAAATTCCTGGGCAACTTCAACAGAGATCAGCTGCTCGTTGAACAACACCGACGGCTGCTGGATACAGTTCCGCGCGCCATCTGCTGTAATGAAAGTGATGTATGTACGCGAGTATGATCCCTTCAGACCATGCGTCATAAATGGTCCATTGATTTCGCCAACTGGTCCAAACTGCGAGAAGCAAGCACAGATATCAGCTTGCGAAGCACGTTCACTGATACCGAAAGCTACCAGCTTCTTTGCGTACAAGCACTTCGCCCCAATCGATGTCCTAGTACAGCCGAACTCGGGAAGTGGTATCCCAGACTGACCGTTGGCTGTGCCGAAAGCCGACTGCTTGCGGCTGTCAACATAATTTGAAGGGATTGTGTGTTGTCCGGCAGGAGTAGGCAACGGCATGCTGGAGAGTCGCTGCATGTTTCCAGGCCCTGCTTGAGCTTGAGACGTACGACGAGGATCGTGCAGGATCTGCGTAGGTCCGTGTGGAAAGTGCTCTGGATGGCGGGAGTATGGCGCCGTGTTCTCGTCACGCTTCGACGATCTCAAAGAGCCGTGTATTTGGGTGTGTCGGTGACTGTCGCTGAAATGGCGATCATCACATTGCTTGCTAAAAGCACCAGTCTCGTTCAAAGTGCCTGATGGATGACGCTTCCCAAAGTGATGAGCCTCGTCAATGCTGGATCGTCCGGCGCTATTGCGTCCTCGACCACCTCGACCACGGCCTCTACTGACGGGGAAAGTGCCACCCTTGCCACCATATGATGTATTGCTCTCGCGTCGCTTGGTTTGCGATCGCTCTGGTCCTGGGTCATAGCCTCCATGGCCTGTCTGATTGACGAAGTTGGCTGTATTTAGAGCGCGCTCGCCAACCTGCGGCGGTCCATAACCATATGGAGACCGATTCGGTGCGAATGCATTGCTATCATTCGTCTGCATGGGATGAGAACGATGTAATCCGAAACCTGGAGATGCTTGTGTATTGTTGACAATTGACGGTGGCGGAGGAAGATGGCCAGGGGCCAATGGAGGAGTGAATGTGGAAGGACCACGGGTCGCAAACTGTGGCATCATGCTGACTGGAGGGATTTGCGTGTGTTTTCGAGTCTGTTGGTGTGTTTGGCTGGAGGAGAATCTTGAGTGGCGTGAAGCCTGCGGTGGTTCGGAACCTGTAGGGTTCTGGGAACATTTGCGCGTATCCCCAGGACCACGACTGCTGTGGGAAAGCACTCTGGAAGGCGTGAGCTGTGTCTGGCCACTGAGGCTGCGACTATGCGAGGCGGAACCGAGGCTCGCCGTTAACTGCACGGGTGTGTTGCTCGAGCTGAAGACTGTGGCAGTCGGCTGAAGTACACTGGTTGGCATTGTGGATGTTGGAGTGATCTCCTTCCGCGGGTGCAACTGTGACCTGTCGTGTGACCTGTCGTCGGATTGGGCGACTTGGGGCAGTTCAGGTCCATTTTGGACACTCAGGTCCGGTGCGGCTTGGTCCAATTCGTTAACATCTGCTGTGTTTGCGACTGAAGTGGCAGGAAGTGATGACGAATCAGATGTGGCATTGGACTGCTGTGGGTGACGGAGGTCGTACTGGATGGCTGCGACAACCACATCGAGAAACTCGCTGCCGTACAGGTCAATCTCTGCAGCCTCGAAAAAGGTATGCGCGCGAGCTGCTGGATTCAACAGGTGAACCTTGAAGCTGGGATCATTGAGGTATTCTGGGCCCCTCTGCTCAAACCACGCTTTCAGGACGTGCGGAACGCGGTGCTCGAAGTTATTCAGTGCGATGCACAGCCAAACCTGCTTGAGGAATCTGAAGCCCTGCACTTGAATCTCGACTGCAGGAAACTGTTCGCGAAGGAAAGCCTCTTCGCGATCCTGAGTTGCATCCTGAGGGAAGTGCCAGGGCATGATCGCACCCCATCGCTTATGAGCCTCTTCGAACAGACGCGCGGAGTATGGCAAGATGTCCGCAAAACGATTGCTCGATGCGATGACTGTGCGGTGTTCGTCGACCATGATTGCGACTGGCAGCGAGCGTGGCTGCGTTGCGGGCGGATCAGATTGGAAGAGAGCGAAGGTTCTGGCCGTAAGCACACACCTGAGCCTGTTGAAGGACGGCGTGGGCGGGCGGGTGGGTGAGCGAGCGAGTGAGCGAGTGAGTGAGCGAGTTCGTGAGTGAGTGAGTGAGTGAGTGAGTGAATGAATGAGTGAGTAAATGAAGGAGTGGGTAAATGAAGGAGTTCGTGAGTGGGTGGTGCTGGTGATTTGGGGTGCTCCAAATTGTTTGTGCAATGGCAAGTGCGCCGGACAGCTTGGAGAAGGCGACACCGACACTTTAGCCAGCTTCACTTCACCACCTGCGGAGTCGGTTCCGTCAATTGGGCGCGCCAACTGGCTCGTCACGACCAACAACAGCAGATCACCTGAGACGCTGTGGGTGCCGCACCGTCAGGCTTTTGCAATGCTGGAGCGGTGACTACAACGAACGCGCCCGTTTGTGTGCGCGGGCGTTATCAGCGGGTACGCGCTATGCTGCAGAAAGAGGCAGGAAATGAGAGCAAGCTTACAAAATGGACGACGGTGAACGCGCATTCACTCTGCGCGTCCGGAACAGCTGCCATCCCCAGCGTCTCATGAGATGAGATATCAGCATCTGCAACCTCCCGAAGCAATGCCCAGCACAACGTGCTTGTATGCGAATTGCTTGACCATACAGCGCTGCTACAGGACTGTCCTATGCTCGTCTGAATTCACTCTGAGTAGAGCTCAGTCTCTGGTCCTGGTTAGGGGCCTGATACCCAGTCTCGTATCGTCTCCGATCTGTTCTCGCAACGTAACTCCGACAGACTATACACATTTCACTTGCTTTCTGAGGAGTTCTTTACGAGCTTCAAGATCTCACTCTCATTCTCTCCTGCGACTGGGTCACGTCAGTACGATGCCAGGAAAACTGAGCCAAACACGCGCTCGCCGAATGTACGCACCAACTTTGCCATTGTTCCAATCCACTGTCACTGGGCGCTGGAACGAAGCTTCGCTCTGCTTGAACTTCCGCAGTGCGTCACTGGTGCCTGTGGCATCCTTGATTACGGTGCCCGCATGCGATGGACCTATGTACTCCAGGATGCTGCTCAATTGATCGGCCGTTGGTGGACCCTCCTGCACCTCTACATGCCATTATCAGCAACTGCTCGCTATTCGTGTAGTATGTTTCCGCATCTTGCGCCAGTTCTCAATGAGTGGCATCAATACCGCCCTCTACCGCCTTCACGTACCGAGCTCGAAATCGGTTCGTCCCTGCTTGCTCTGTTTGCTATGATCGCTGGCTTGGTCCTGTGTCGCGTGTGCCACGCTGGCAGCATTGAGCTGCTTAAGTAATGTGTGGACGCGTGTCGATGCTGGAAGTTGCGGGTTATGGAAGAGAGTCACGACGTCCTTGACGCCAGCCTGCCCTGTTGTCAGCGCTGTCCACTGCGATCTGCAATAGTATATGGGACGCGTGCCATCGCACGCGCATTGCGGAGAAGACCATAGATACCTCTTTGAACAGATTCTTGAATAAGCCCATGTTGCCTATTAAACTTCCTTGTTTCTCCGATGTGTTCGCATGTGAAGCATTCGCAAAGAGTCGTAGAGTGAATGTAGTCCCGTCCCGATGAGACTACGCACGAGACGAGGTACTGCCGAGCTGCAGTAGTGGCAATAATCAACGGTGGGCTGTTGATTGACCTGTATATCCACGGTGGACCTCGTGGAGAGCGATCGAAGCAGTTTACCAGCGGCGGCAAATAATAACGCAAAAGGTAAGAGCTAAGACGGGATGATCTAAATCCTGCTTTCCGGGTTCCGAAGTAACAGGTTCTCTGTTATATGCTGTTATCACGTCCGTGGATGGAATCACATGAGCACTGTGGCTAGAAACCCTAAATGACACAAGTGCGGCTGGACCGCGCCGACCCTTGAACATGCTCTATTTGAACGGACATCAGTCGACGACGTGGTACCACTACTACCACGCCCAGTCCTTGCTGTACGTAGGTAGTCTTCGGGATATTTCTGGCACCCGTACTCTGCCCTCTGCAGTCCACGGCTGTCAAGACGGAGAAGTCTCTCATTCACAAGGAACCGGCAGCTGGAGCGTCTCAATCCCGAATGTGCTCATCACGGCGTCACTGAAGCCAGAATCGCATTCCGAGACACTAGGATTTCTCCCTCAACAACCGTCTTCGGGGTAAAGACGTGGACCAGCAAGATTTCGCCTGTGTGGGAGGGCGACGACAGCTCTTTCGATTCGCTGCAGCGACCAAATCGACAGCAATAGAGGCACGGAGTCAACGACTCACATATTGAACTGCGACGTCCCCCTAGTCCACGTCCATACTACTGCTAGATGAATCGATGAATCTGCCTCCGAAGTGACGTTCATACAGTACCCCGAGCTTGCTTGCGGGCTTAGGCCGGCTTCCAAAATCACCAAAACATTGATAGTGAAGTGAATCTTGGCCAATTGTGAACACTGTGAGCGGAAATTTCTCCACGCTAAAGTGTCGTGCTAGAGTAGTCGAGGAGATCAGCATGTGGTTTGTTCGTATTTCTATAACCAGCCAACGAGATGTTTCGGAGAAAATCATTCGAGTAGCCAGCCCGCTGCTGTATATCTAGGAGCAAGTGCCCTCCTCTTGGTGAGCAAAACTGCTTGTGCTCAGCTCTCAATAAAACCAAGACTCTATCATGGAGAAAATCATGTCTCTGTACGCCGCAACTCTGCTCCTGGCCGCTTCGACTGTCACCGCCCAGCTGCCTGGAGCAAACTACAAATACTGTAACCGCGGAACAGCAGGCACGAACTTCTGCGAGCCGAGAGGATGGCACACATATTGGTACGATTTTTTACATTTTTCGTCCTCCACCACTTTCCCATGCCCCCCTCCTCCCCTTACCACCCACCAAAAACATGCAGTATTTCATTTCTAACAACTGTTTTTTTCTGTGCTTTCTCAGCTGTTCCGGATTGCCAGCGAGCGAAGGAGAATTCCAGTACGTGAAAGAGGTATTCGCCGAAGCCTACAATCCTCAGGGCAATCGAAACTGCGGTGAAGACCCGAACTTCAAAGGCACGTATCTCGGCTTGGTCTATTGTGCGAGCTAGAATGGCTCGGCACTTGCCGAAGTGTTGCTCCGTAAGGTATGCATAAGTCTACCACCGTTCATCTCGAGGTTTCGAGTATGAGCTTGTGCCGACCGATGACTGACTAATAGATGTCTCGAGTAGAGAGTCGCTCTTGCACCATGAGGAACAATACCGAATCCTGTCAGACCTGCGAGCGAGCTTAGCGGCTCCGACCAGGACAGACAATTGGTGCCAGCTCCCCTTCGATTGCATGATATGGAAGTCGGCCGCAAGCTATACCCTTATCATTCCATAGTTTTGCTCCACCTACTTCTATATACATACAATGCTATAAGTGCTGTACAAGATCCTTATGCGGTGCACCGTAGCAGATACAGTCCGTTTACATTACCCAATATTTCATGCTGGTGATCTTTCTTTATTATGATGCAAGCTTTCAGTCAAAGACCCTCGTAGTCTCGACCGTTCTCTCTGTTGCCCTCGCACACCACACCACCCTCTTCTGGAGGAGGCAGTTGGAGTACGTGATAAAGGCCTCGGCTCTCGTAAACCTTCTGCGGTGCCACTGACATTCCACCGCCCCTCGATAGCGATCAATCGCCAGCAGGAGAACTTGTACCCTTCTTCTTCTTGCCACGCTTCTTCCGCTTCTTTTTATCGCCAGTCAAGGTCCCATTGGCCTGTTCATGCGCGGCGGCATCATTTGCACTGTCCGCAGCGCCATCATCCCCTGCCATGTGTTGCTCACCACCTTGTCTTGACGTGCCAGGTGAGACGTCGCCTTCTTGCGAGCCCGAACCATCTTCGCTAGAGGAACTTGTCCCCAAGACAGTCTTCATCATACCACCTATCTCAATGGTCGACTCCGTGATGGACCCCGAACGCGCTTGAAGCCGCTTTTTACCTCGGGCATTGCCGTTGGTGGTGCTACTGAGTTCACCAACATGGTCATCTTCTCCTTTCATTTGTTGTGCGCCAACGACCATTTTCTCAGGCAGAACAAGTGAATCTGGCTCAGAAAGTGGGTTTTGTTGGCTCTCTTCATGTGATTCACGACTGACATCAACTTCGGCCTGTTGCTGCGCATCTCGGCCAACAGCACTTGTAGGCTTGTCTTGAGCAACAGGCACAGGCGAAACGTTCTCCTGTGCCAGCCTGTTCGCCTCCTGTACAGTCAACCGGGGGGCCTCTGAAGAGCTCAGCCGACGCTCTGGAGGAGCACTCATAGTACCATACAAAGCTGCGGCCCCTCCAGAGGCACCCCGTGGCCGGCCAGATTTCAACGCCTCAACGGCATCATCGACATGAGGATGACTAGAATCAAGTTTGTGAGGCTCTTCGTGAACGACGCCAGTAATGACCGGCTTATTCTCTGGTATTGTGGTGACGCCAGGCTTGATCGCTATGTTTGTGAATTTTGTGGACTTGGGATGACTCGCTGCGTTGCTAGGTCCGAGGTGCTTCAGATGTTCTTTCAGTTCAGACGGGTTGCTGCGTACCGCCACAGGTCGTTGTTTGTCGCGAACCAGCTTGCCGTCAGACGCCGTACTGCTCTTCCTACGCATCATGAACGTAGTCTGCCCGCTCGTGAGGCTGGAGTTCCGCTGGCTATCGCCATTCTTCTTACCTAGCAGAGGGCGAGTCTCGTCGGACTCTTTACCATCTTCATCGTCTTCGACCACATTATCCTGCTCTGCCGTGCGTCCACGGAAGCGAGTCTTCGGAGCGGGAGCCATTCGGCGGATAGCCTTGTGTACGTCAACAAAGACATCGGACTCGTCGATGATCTCTTCGCCAATGAGCTCCTCGATCACGTCTTCCAAGGTGACCACACCCGTAGCACCCTTGTCTTGACCTGGATACTCGGACACAAGTACCATATGGCTCTTGCCTTCCTGAAAGAAATTAATGATGTCAAGACATGAAGTGTGTGGCGCAGTCTCTGGCAGTGTTGCTAGTGCAAAGTCGCGCACCCGCTTGCAGTCTTCGGGGTCGTACGTGATCAAGATCTTGACCAGAAGCATGCCGATAAAGTTCCTCGAGTTATCAGGCGTGTAGATCGGTATGCGGGAATAGCCTTGACTGAGAATGATGTCCATCATTCGCTCGTCCAGGACAGTGTCGACACTCATAGTGAAGACATCTTGCATTGGAGTCATAATGTCCCCCACAGGCTTATCCTTCAGGTCCAGCACACTGTTGATGATTGTCACCTCATCTTCCATCAATTGCTCGCCAGCACCACCACCGAGTGTCTTGTGCAAGGTGACCAGCGTCTTGAGGCCTGCCTTTTTGTACATGGTACCATGCTCTTCACCCAGTAGATAGTCGAGCAATTTCGCAGTGGGCCAAGCAATTGGAGACATGATCCACATGAGAGCGAGCACAGCAGGCGACATAAAAGCCCCAATGGAAAGACCATAGCGAACACACACGGATTGAGGCGCAACCTCGCCAAAAATGACTACACAAGCGTCAGCATTGTCCCCAGGTCCTTCTCTCCCAGCTTTTACAGCCAATTCTACCCACCGATCAGCACAGTACTACTAACAACCGCCGGCCATCCTCCGCCTAGACTCCGGTCCAGAACAATGGGCAGAGTCTCGTTGGTGATAACGTTGCTCAGTAGCAAGGTTACCAAGACCCAATGCTTGCCCTTGTTCAACAGCTTGAGCACCTTGGCGGCGTGTCTCTTCTCACTGCCCTCTCCACTTGTTGCAATGACCTGCAAATACGTCTCGTCCTGGCCCATCAAGGCAATGGTCAGACCCGCAAACACGCCGCCGAGCAGCACCAACAAGACGGCAACGGAGAGATAGATCCACAGACCTGGGTCGTGCGCGTCCTTCGGCAGGTCGTCGTCGTCATGGTGCTTGTACGTGGAGATCGTGTTACCGCCGAATAGATGGAGGGAAAGAGGCGCCGCGCTCGCGAGCGGCATCAGACACAGGCGTGCGGCAGTCAGAACAGCCGGCCTCAACGTCGCCAGCGCGCTATTCGCGCGACGTGGTGTGCCATGGTGAGGGAAGTGCTGAAGTCGTGCGGATCCGGCTCTGCTCGACATTGAAGGGTCCGCCGTGCTGTCTCCGGGGAAATAGACACCGTGTCTGGGAAGCACTGCTGTAGAGCAATTGCAGGTGGAAGAGGGTTGACTGGGTGTTGACTGGGTGTGCTTTGACGACACGATCGAGGTCATACACAGGCCACAGGTTCGTGCATGCGCGATTCGGGCCGACGCCGACGGAGGGGCATCCGCTGAACTCAATTCATGTGACTGCGTCGTCACGCGTCTTCAACTTCACTTACATGTACAGTACACAGAGCTCTGGATCCAGTCTGCCGCATATATCACTACACCTAGGGTGGCGCTGGAGTCGTTTTGATGGACGGTGAAATATCACATGATGCATGCTGGTTATGTACATACTTTTTACAACCCTATGTTTGTACAGATCGCTATAAAGCGGTGAGTGGTGATGGTAGCGCTGGAGAAGAACAACCTAAGAATGCAAAATCATAAGGTGTGAAGGCCACGCTGGGGTGAGTCTGGGTTCCGTCTGACAGCCAGATCATGAACCGCCATGTTCGGCTCAGGCGACGCAACGCTGATGCAGTTCTTGCACGCGAAAGCTTACTGAAGATGAAAGATGCTAGAACGCAAGGATAACCCACCATCACTCTACGCTCTCTGTTGTCGTCGTTTCGGATTCGCCGTCTTCTTCTTTGGTGTCGTCTGTTTGTTGTTGTCTGCGTTGATCCACTTGAGCAGCTCCTCCAGGCTGCGTTGATCTGGGCCACCCTGGCTCGGGGTTGGTGCTGCTTGAAGCGCCTCTGGGGGGGCTTGGCCAGCGGGAGGTACTTGCCTCGTGCCGCTTAGCTGAACTCTCGGCGCGCGGCCGTTGCGTAGCAGGATTCTACGATTCTGCATCAGGTTGGCCTGCTTTGCTTGACTGACGGCGTTATGTGTCAAAGTCTCAAGCCAGTTCTCAGCCTCCTTTGTATTTTGATTATCAGGCCCAAGGGTTGTCTTGAATATGCTATAGCTCTCACGCATCTTGGCCACTGCAGACTTTGAGTCCTGGTCTAAGGCCAGAGCCTGCGCAAGCTGGAATTGAAGGGTAGCAGTGTTGATAGACTGCTTACCCGAGACCTCCTCGCAGATGTCGAGTGACGCCTCGAACCACAACCGGGACTCGTGGAAAGACTTCAACGATTGAAGCATCACTGCCGCGTTGTTGATCGTGGTGATTGAGTCGGGGTGACGGATGCCATAGACGATTTTCCATAGGTTCAGTGCGTGGCGGACATACGCAAGAGCATCCTTCGTATTGCCAATCGCGTGCTCGAACAAGCTGAGATTTAGGTAGGCCAGGATGGTCTCTGCGTCATCGATGCCAAGTGTCCTTTCAGACACAATGACTGCCTTTTTAGCCAGTTCGGCAGCTGCTTGCTTCTCTTCAAGTCCGTAGTACAGAGTTGAGAGAGCATAGTAGACACGGGCGACTTCGGGATGCAATATTCCGTATATCTGCTCATGAAGACTCAAGCTCTCGAGGAGCAGCTCCTGACCGAGCTCCTTTTGGTCTTGTTGCAAACTCATGCGACCTGCGTCGAGCGCCTCCTCGGCCAAGATGCTCTTCGGAGATGCCTCCTTCACAAGAGGGACAATGTTCATAACGTTATCAGGATAGAAAGTTACGGGCGGGCTCACCGGGGCTGTGGCCTGACCGTGGGCTGGAGAAATCTCTGTTTGATGCTTCTTCTTCTTGTTCTTCTTGCTGCCCGACGTGCCATTGGTCTGAGGCTCAGCAAGTGAATCTGCGGAAGTCTTCTCCTGCAATTTGGGCTGTGCGGCAGCAGCATCTTGCGTGAAGATGTAATCCTTAGCCTCCAGCTGGAGTCCAAGCTTCTTGGATATTTCGCGCACAAGTTGTAGCTGTTTGCCACTCTGCACAAGATCGCCCTCGATGTCATAGCGATAGCGTAATGAGATTTGGCGTCTGATCTCCTGATCGAGACCCTCGGGAGTTTCTTGCTCATAGTCGAACGAGACTTCGGGGTAGAGTGCCTTGAGCTCCGGGTCGACCTCTGGTTGAGGCTGGGGATTGAGCTTTGTTCCGACTAAACAATTCAACAAGTGTGCAATACAGCTTTGCGCAAAGCACGGCGTCAAATTACGCAGATACTTGTTCGCAATATGCTTGAACGCGCGGCTGACCATTTCCTGGTGCGACAGCTGTTGCAGTGCCGCCAATCTCTTGTCGGTTTTCTCGGACGCCAAACGTGCAACGTCACCGAGATATCTGATGTTGACGCCCCGCCTGTGCATCTCACGTACCAAGCTGTGGCCGTCCATTGGAAAGCCCACATCTCCCTCCTGCAAGTCGTGCACAAGTCGCGGTAGCACATCCGCAGTAAGGTGCTCGCATACCGCGCGAACAAGACTTTCGTCCTGTGCCCATTCGTTCTTCTCCTCCTCAGTCTGTGGCTGCTGTCCACTGAACACATCGGGGTTGAGCGAGAACGTGAAGGTCGACATATCAACAGTTTCCTGTTTGCTGATATCGGTCCCACTAGCAGCTTCCCCCTCCGCATCGCCGTTGGTTAGCACTTTAGACTGCTCGTCGGATGGGCCTGCCGCGGCGTGCTCTTTGTCGGCACGCTTCTTCTCGAGCTCTTTCCCGATGAAGGCTCTCATCTGCTTGATCCTGTAAGACTCGACGAGTTCGGGCCGCATCACAGTCATGCGGTGCGGATAGCGCTTCTCGTCGGTCTGATCATCACCTCGATGGCGCTCGAGCCAAGCAATGTCGAGAGGCGTGACTCGGTATAGGTCGAGGACGTATTTCCTGCCGTCAGTGCCCAACAGTCCCTTGGTCTCGACGCTGGCTTCCAGGTCGTGCCTCTTCAAGTCTTTGTCCCACACAGCGTGTTTCTTGACTCGCATGGCCTTGCTCAAATCGCTGAACGGCCGAACGAATCCCTCGTGAGTCGCAATGATGTCCTTGCCTTCGACTCCGCCGTAGTCAATCTGGTGCTCTCCAGGCTCTCGTTGTTTGAAGATGCCGGGCACGATACTTTGGCCAACAACACGCTTCCCAAGGTAATCCACCACCACCGTTCCGGGCGTGAACAGTCCATTGATGTCCAATTGATTCACAGCCTTCACGCCTTGGACGTCCTTACCGGTCGCCACCCTGGCAGCCTCGTCGCCGCCATCGCTGGCAAACGTACCTACGCCATCTGCGCCGAAACTATAGAAGACGTTGTTGTAGACATAAATTTGCGCATCCTTAGCTTCTGTAGGATTCAGTGGCTGAATCTCGCCACGCGCGACTAGACATGCACCGCGCACTGCAGCCTCGTTGTAATCTGCGAAGAGTTTGCTCGTCAGCCGTTCGCGGAAAACACGATCCTGCACTGTCTCCTTCGGTAGCTCGCGCGTCGACTGGAACTCCTCGTTCCAGTCACGAAGTGTCTCAGCGTTCTCTGCACCACCAAGCAAAAAGGCCTCTTGCGTCCGAGCAAGGTCAGCCTGATGGTGATGTACAGAAGTGGCAGAAACGAGCCATGGCGCAGCAGGGATACTATTGCTGAGAGCATAGGATGCCAACGGGTCTCGCTCTCCGTTGTATTCCTGCAGCAGCTTGAAGTTATTGTCAAAGGAGGGCGACAGTTGAGAGAGCAGGCTGATCAGAGAGTGTGCGGAGGCGCTCTTTGGAATGGTTCGAGGCGCGGGATCGAATTTGTTGTTGGTCGACCTGTTTAAGTAGAAACCGGAGACGTGTGCAGTAATGTAGTGCTGCTCCCCCTCGTTCGTGACCACCTGGAGGTAGAGCAAGTGTCCACGGTTGCGCAGATGGTAGGGAGGCGGATTCCAGGCGGAGAGGGAGATACTCTTCACAGTCTTTGGCGCAGTTCCGCGAGTTCGCTGAAGCAGCGTTGCAACAGAGCCAGGCGAGTTCAGGTCGTAGCCGGTGATGGGATTGCTCGAATCTTGCTCAGTACTCTCTGCCGGCAGCTCGACGCTATCGCACAAGCTGATTCCCGCATCGATGCCCGTGACCAGGTCAGTACGATCGCCAGCGGCTCCAATGAGCTCGCGCACTCTGACGATGTGCATACGAGCCTGAGCCTCCGTATACGGGTCCTCCACAAGTTTGCACACTGGATCTGCACTGATTCCCTCCACCTCGTGCAGCTCCACAAAGTCATTGATGCGCTTCCCTTGATGCTCGAGGTGGAAGCAAGAGTACTGGAACGTATGCGGCGTATCAACGATCGATTGTCTGATGTCCTGCACCTGCTCTTGACTCGAGACCATGACCTGCGTCTCGCCTGGAGCGTGCGGCAACTTGATCGTGAGCTGGAAGACGTTTTCGGCAGGCGCTGCCTCTTCATCTCCATCAGCGTTGGCGGCGGAAGAGGAGGAGGAGGAGGAGGAGGAGGCATGCTCGCCATTGCCATTCGTCAATGCGCCATTCGTTTCGGGGGCCGCGAGAGCGTCGGCATCGGCGTCGTTGGGCTTTGTCGAGTCTTGCTGCGATCCTGTCACTGTCAGTGAGAGATGTCCTCGCCCATGGTGCTGAGCAGGCAGTTGCTCGGAGGTGCTGCAGATGCCGTGCCATTGGCGAAGAAGACATACCGTTTATTGAGGCATCATTGACAGCCATGCTGCTCCCGTTCTGCAGCTTGCGTGCAGCGTGGCAATGGATCGATCAGGATCACCAGAAGCCGAGGAGAGGAGGGGAGAGCAGAGGTGAGGAGAGCAACGAGTCGCCGCCAGAAAGATCGGACAAGAAGAAACGAACGGTACAAGAAGACGCGGCGGCGTCGAACGGGGATTGCAGGGCTGTACTGTACAAGGCGATGGAAGTCATCACCTCGAGGCTCAGGCTCGAGGAAAGCAAAATACAGCGAGGTCGAACTAGCTGCTTCGAGTTTTTAGATGCTAGAACTATTCTAGAAGTAGAACTAGCTCGCCTGTCTGATCCGATACACCTCCGTCCTCCGTCTCCGCCGGGCTCTCTGTACAATGGAAACACCCTTCCTCAGGGCCTCAGGCTCGACACGGCATCGCTAGGTACCTTGCATGTACCTGGCATACATGTATCTATCTTCCACGCACCGCAGTTGTCAATTGCCCGAAGATTCGACAGAACGCAGTGGGTCACCACGAGCTTTTCCGCCCGCGCTTGTATTGATCCCGCTGAAACCTGTTGCCGGCCCTATGATAAGGTAGCGTTCGTACAATGAATGGGCACGCACGCGCACTTCAGGTTATTTGTTGAATTTTGTGATGATTGCTGATGACGCGAATCCGAGGAGTGGATCTCTCGGACCCATTATCTCTTGGTACATGTATCTACATGCTCCTTACCTGGTAAGATCATTTCGCTCATATCATTCCAAGATCATCACCATAGCTCTCCCTGCACGGGTGTCATAAGTGAAGCCCACATCGCCTATCCGTCGTCAGCAGTGAGTCGCTCAACCCTCAAAGTCATGACTCTGTCCCAACCAATTTTGATAAATCTTCCCAGCGTATGCCAGAAGTGTCGTCCGGCCTCGTGCTCTTTGATTCTACCCAGCAGCTCGGCCACCTCCTCTCTCACGTCAATCCGGGGATGAAAAAGTCCCATGCCAATGTACAGCAGCCCCGAGTTTTGCCCACTTCCTGACGCCGTCACCTTATTCTCCCAGACACCATTGACGACCACTGATAGTAGTTGACTGATCTCCTGCTCACTTCGAGTCGCAGCACATATGGCCAGATATATTTGCGCACTCTGTTCTTGGCCAAGTCGTAGCTTGGCCAGCTTGTCGTGCAAGTGCTGTAAGTCGAGGTGCTTGATCGGACGATGCACGTAGAGTGCTGCCAGATCTTGCACAAAGTTATAGTAGCTGCGCGTATTGCGCCAACCTTCGATTCGCGTGGAGTTAGCTGCCAGCTCGGTTGTTTTGCTCAAAGCTGTTGGCCACACGTAGCCATGGCCGGTAATACCCGGGGGAATCCGGTCTGGTCTTCCATCCTTTGGACTGACGGGCGAACCGTCTGATCCCATGGATATCGCCTTCGAGGTATCTGGATTGTGTATGTGAAGAGCACTGGCGCCATATACAGTCTCTTCGAAGCTTGAAGCCAACCTGGTGAATTTGACAATCCACTTCCTAAATTTTGCCCTGATGGCATGCTCGCCGTGTCTCTCGCTGATAGCAACAAGCACACTTTGAATGAAAGCTCCGTCACCAGTGGCATCGCTGTTCAAGTTCTGGTTTGGAGCAGCATTACCGCCCAAATTTGCCGACAAGCTTGCACCAGCGGTCATGAACGATGCAATACCTCCTCCACTTCCGCTCGAAGCAATCGTTCCTGTTTGGTGGGTGTTTTGATGAAAAAACGCCACGCCTTCCGTCAATGGTGCTTGCTCAATGCGGTTCGATATTCTCATACGTCCTGTGCCAAGATCACACATCAAGTCCCACCATTCAGCATGGTGCGTGAACATGGGGTTAGTCACGCCAGCAATGAAACCTGGTACCCTCAGTAAGTCCTCGATTTTGGTCAAGTCAGTGTAAGGAAAAGCGTGTCGCGTGAAGCCGCGGAGAAGACCTCCAGAAGCCAAAGCACAAGCGGCAAGAACAGCTTCTGCTACGTCCGAGCTTGGCAGCTTATCTCCCAAGAAGATGACACGCTTCTGTGTCAGAAGGGCATTCAGGAGCACGATGATAGGATGAGTGTTAGGTCCAGACGTGGTGAGATGAGGGTGAGTCGGGTTGAAAGGGACGACCTGCATAGCATGTGGAGTGCTGAATGTGGTGATCAATTTGATCAGGCTGAAGTCGCCAACTGTCTCTGGACTGACTGCTGTTGGGATCTTGACTGGGACTGGTACGTTGGCATAGTGGACCACGCTTTCGAACTCATGGGTGTCTCGTGGTAGCCCATAACGGGTTCTCGATTGGAGTTGGTGTGTACTAGACGGCTCAGGTGGTGACATCGTTGCATCGTGGTCCTTACTGGCAGCCATTCGTTGCGCGATCATAGCCTCGAACCTTTCTAGAAACATGTCCTTGGCGTCCGAGGCCTGTAATATGTACTTCTCCAAGAAGCTCAGCCTGGGCAGCAAGGACAAGTCCATGTCATTGACGGCTTCGTATAAGGAAGCCAAGGTCTCGGCCTGAGGGCGAGCAAAGTACTGCTCGAGGGCCAGCAACAGGAGAGGCTTATATATATGCAAGAAAGAGTGCCGGGTACAGATGGCCATGGCTTTGACTATGGCGCCGCGAGGCACGGACGGATCGAGCTTGGTGTTGACCAGGTTTAGCACGTATACTAATGGAGGTCCGTCGAGAGTGACGTCGTCAGAATCATCGTCGTCGTTGTCAAAGTCGTCCCCATACTCCTCGTCTGCATCGTTGCGGTCCTCGGCACCTGCGTCTGCTTGGTCATCATCGGAGCCCATGCCACGTCGTCGCCGTCTGCGATGCCTGCGCCTCCTCTCCCGCTCTTCTTCTTCCTGGCCAGCGTCTTTGTGTAGGAAAAAAGTGGTCCAGTCCTGCGAGCGCTTGTCCACCTGATCTGGCAACATCAATTCCGCCAGCATGTGCTCGTCACCTCCTACAGGTGCGGGATATTGCTGCTCCATGATACTGCCTCGATCGATGTCGAACGAAGCAACCAGGATGTACTCGACATGTTTCTCGCTGCCGTCCGCGGGGTACTGCGACTTGACCGGCTTTGCTGCATTGCGTTGAGCACGCCTGTGGGAAGGGCGTACATGATGCTGTTGTTGCGCCGTAGAGTGCTGCGAGGCCGAGTGAGTGGAGTAGTGGCTGGTGCTGGCGCTCTGGTGCGAGACGTTCGAGCGACTGTGCTGGTGCTTGACAGTCAAACTGCCGGTGGCGCTGGCTGGGAACGAGTTCAGCTTGCGTGACGAGTAGCTGGCCGTGCTGTTGGTGTTGGATCGCACTGGCAGAGCCGCTGCCATTTTGTTGCCTCAGATTCGGTATCGTTGGTTACTGTCGAGATCCTCATACAGCAGTGCCTGGGAGCTCTAGCAGCTACGCATCATGTCCTGTCGTCCACGCCTACCCGCGTCTCACCAACAAGTGCTGTAGAAGCAGGATCAAAAGCTCAATCTCTATGCGTGTAGTTTGTATAGTGTGTATGTACGAATAACGGTAAGGTACTGCCCACCCGTGCAAGGGGTCCAAGGCCAGAGCCAGGTCCACAGACCGAGGGACCGAGCAAGGGTCAGCCCCACCCCGCCGGCACTAATCTGCAAACTCTAAACTCTAAACTCTAATCGTCGTTGCCGGGGTTGCGCATTTGTTGTTTTGGTTGTGATCGCGGGAAACCATATGCTGTTAACGCAATAGTGAACTATCGACGCACCGCACCGCACACTCCAGACTCCAGATACAGACTCCAGACTCCACACATGGCCTCACCAAATCCCAATAGGCTGTCTGCACAGCTCTCGCCCTTTGAATCATCCTCCGGCAGGCAGTCGCCGTTCCGCAGGCAAAATAGCCAGTCGCCAGGAACAGCCGTCCGCACGGGAACTCCAGCTTCGTCGCCTATCAAGGGACCAGCATCCCTCTCACCCGTCAAGAAGAGCTCGCTGTCGCCAGAGAAGGCCAATCCGTTCGCGCGGCGGCCAAGCCAGATCAATCATAACCGTGCTGCAGACCGGCCTACAAGCCCTTTTGCACGTCCCGCCAGCAGCCTGAGCATTGTATCGTCACCTTCGCGCAAGTTCAGCAATGGCAGTCCCAAGAGCCCCGTGCCACCGCAAGACTCGGATACGTCCACAGTCGCATCGCCATCTCCCCATGATGGCGCCAGAGACTTGTCGGGCAGCAACAATGTGTTCGACGACTCACCATTCTCTCCGACTCCTGTACAGGCACTCAGTCGAGACAACCTGCGGCCAGCCATGCAGCGCAACGTGACGTCTTCCACAACAGCTACCATTAAACCACCCACATTCATGTCGCAGGCGAAGTCGGCTACACCAAGGCTCAACGGTGTCAGAGGCGGCGCTTACAGTCATTTACCTCAGCCACTACTTCACAGCATGCGAGAGTCATTCGAAGTGCTTGACAGTAGCAATACCGGATCTGTCAATTCTGCGGCCGTTGCAGACATGCTAGCTCAGCTCGGTCTCGACAACAATCCGTCGGCACTGAAGGACTTTTTTCCTCCTCACGGCGCCGCACAACTGAACTTAGCGCGATATCTGGATGTCCTGTCCGGGCCTTTGAGCGACCTCTCGGAGCCTGACGAGCTCCAAGCTGCATTTGAAGCTTTTGACATCGACGACAGTGGCCAGATCGACGTGGCTGTCTTGCGCGATGCACTGCTACATACTGCGACCCAGCCAGGCGAGGACATGGATAGACTGAGCGAGCGCGAAGTTGACGGCGTACTGCGCGAGTTTGCAGGACGAAGAGCCTTCGGCGCAAAAGGCATTCACGCGGGAAAGGCAAGGGGAGAAGTGTTTAGATATCGAGACTTCATGGCGAATGTCAGTGCGGGTGGTGGAGCGAGGATGAGTGAGGCGGAAGCAGCAATGGCAGCGTAATGTGGCGACAGAGACTTGATCTGATGTTACCAGACTTTGGGCTGATTGCTCAGTAGTGTTCACGGGCCAAGATTTTTGGCCATGGGACCACAGCTGAGGGTGGCCGACGTAACCACCGCCTGGACTATGCGATATGAATAGGCTAGAATCGATGGGAGACACTCCACGGATGGGGACGAAATTGCTGCTCATCCTCTCACGTACTTCGGGTACTACCTTAGGCGTTGTTTGCCTCTGCCAAGCACCGACCCGCCTCTCGGGCGTGAGTACATTATCTTGCAACAATCTGTCATGCTCGATGCATTTTCGCCTGTTCACGGCTTGCTGCACTGGTTCTTGCCTTACAGTCTATGAACTCCCTTTTATCAGGCGCCACATTCGCTCACGCGGGAACAAAACAACATAAGAACCACAGCCATGACTGTTGCATAATTCACCATTTCATACATCAGCCCACGGTGCAGGCTTAAAGGGATAAAACGTTTTGCTTGAGCTAGCTTGCAGTGTTTCAGCAAGAGCAGGTAGCGTCTGCTCCAATGGCAGCGCGCATCGCACTCCATCGATGCCGTCACCGTCCGCCGACAAATGCTGGAAAAATGCTTCCTCTCCTCTGATGCCTCCCATGTTGATCGCTGCGATGCGCTTGCCGTGTTCCTTTGCGCGCTTGATGAGTCTCCACGCCGAGTAAGTGGCTAGCGACGATCCCAACACGAGAACGCTGCTTGCCTCGTCCACAGCTTCTTCCGCAGCCACTTTCACAGCATGAGGTATGGACTCCCCGAACATGATCACAGCAGGCTTGAGGATCCCAGCATTCGATCCTGCAGCCCATGCGCCGTCGTCATCAGTTCTGATGGTCTTGTCCTTGGGTGTGTCTGCTAGACACTTGGGACACGGAGGGTATCGGAAGGTGCTATACTCTACTCCAGGCACATCGACGTCACCATCAGGGTTGGTCTTCAGTCCCAACTTTCGACGTCGTGTAGGATCCTCTGTAGTCAGAGCACCACTGTCTAGCATTTCTTGCAAGAATTGCGCCCAATTCGGATTCATTCTGCCGAGGTCGTCTTGGAAAGCATCTCGGGGATACTCCGACCTGCACGTGAGGCAAACGCAGCACCGAAGATACCCATGGAGCTCCAATGTGGGCAGTTTCGGATGTGCCTTTGGATGGAAGCTGTCAACGTTCTGCGTGATCACTTTGGAAATGTATCCTAAATCGGCCAGAACGCCAACAGCATAGTGGGCCTTGTTGGGCCGGCTCCTATGTAGGGTCGTCCAGCCTAGGAACGATCTCGCCCAATATCTTTTTCGTGCCTCGTGGCTGGCGGCAAACTCGTGAAAGTAGATCTATGGGACATGATCAGCTCGTGGCTTGTTGTGGCAGCATGGTCTTCAGCAGAGTGGACAAGGCGCATGAGGTGGGACGGTGCTGGTACATACCGGCCGGTACCTATTTAATTCACAATGTGGTGTAAGTCTCATTTCATGATGCTGTCCTCGAGGAACATGTGGCGTGGGCGCCATGAGCTCATGATTGGACACAGCCCTTACGTTTTGTTCAGGGTGTATGTTCCCTGCGACCCCCTATAGTCTGCCAGTCCTGAGGCCACCGATATTCCCGCACCAGACAAAACGACTGTCTTGTCGCCGCCATGTCCGCGCTGCGTCAAGAAGTTCTGCAATGCTCTCGTGGCGCCGCCAATGGTCGACGCAGCTGCGGGTACAATGGTGGGCAGAGGCAGTGGCTGCGTGTAAGGAATACGCATCAATGGCATGCCGGCTCTCACCTCATATCAGACTCTTGGCACCGCTGCATGCCCGTGAAATGATGAATGACTGAAGGGGCAAGTCCAATGACAATGTGTGCACTGTGCAGCTGTGTGCAAGAGGACGACCGCCCTGGGTTGGGGTCCTTGGGGATGTCGCCACCCGAGGCTCCGTAAGGTTTAGCGGCCCATGTGGTATTTGGGGAACCAATCTTCCCGTTGCCTTTGTCGCCGACTCGCTGCAGGTGAAGTGCACGCGCGACTACTCCGTGCTACTAGAGAACTACTATGTACTGTACATGTATCCGTACAATGGATGTTCTGTCCCAAGCACGCGGAACACCCGATTGCATTAGCCTCGTGTATCTGTCGCACGCTGAAGCACCGCATACTGTGAGCTCAGCCCGTTGGGACTGTACCTGATACCCGATGTGTGACCTTTTCTTTCCATTGTTGAAATGCATGCCTGAGGGCTGATTATGGCGATCACACTTTGCGGCATATCACACTGGGGTCAAACGTGCCGGACCGCGATAATCCAATTCCAACCCGCGAGCCAAGTTGACCAACCCAACGTCGCTCCATCCTCTCTCACGCCTCACGGGTTGGATCAAATACATGTAATAACAATCTCTAGTCGGAGCCAGCCTAGCCCCGCTTGTGCTCAAACTCGTTCGAGGTCATCCTGTTCACTTGCTTATTAAGGTTGGCGAGTAATATCCCAGGATGTTCCCTTCGCTTTTACTGCGGCTGTACTCCGCAAGCTTCCCCAGCGATTCATACATACCTTAAAGGTACCTACATGATACGGAACTGATACGGGCGCAGTGGACTTTGCAAGGGGCTTTATCGTGGTGCTCGAGCATCAAATCAGCAAGCCATGTGGGTGGCCCACCACAAGGCGCAGAGTGGCTGTCCGCGGTAGTGCCACCGCGTAAAACTATCGTCGCAGGCCTTTTGCTCCCACAACGCTGCATCGGGGCAAGCGAAACAAGCGAAATGCGCGACGATAGTGCTGGCGATGCGCCCGTCTTCTATGGCGCTCGCAGGAGCAGCAGTAGCAGCAGCATGATGAAAGTATGTTTAGGCGCTGCCGCGCTCTGTTGTTCTTCGCTATTCTACCTTACCTAGGTACTGTACCTTATACTTACATATTACCTATTCTACCAGTGGCCCTAGTAAAGTTTCTAGTAGCACGCATCGCCAGCCCGTGGCTCATAAGGCGAAGCACGACCGCGCGCAGTCTCTTACTCACATCCGACACGTTGCAGCCGTGATGTTGAACGGCAGGCCAGCCAACGAAGTGGTTCGCCCAGCTCAAGAGCCACGAAGTGAGTGTCGATTAGCTTCGGTTTCATACCTTACCTTACCTTACCTACCTCACCTACCTTACCTTGACCATCATAAGCGGAATGTGCCTACCTCAATGCCGACTTGACTGACAAACTGTGCAGGAGCTGCCAGTCGAGATGCATTGAAGTGCAAGCAGGTGCAGACAACGGTCGCTACCGCTTCTCAGCAGCCGCTCCCACGTTCATCACAAACGCGCCCGACATCACTCGCCTTGAGCACCTCCAATGGCCACACAAGACTCCCCAGCCCACTTCTGAGGCAAAGAATATGTTCAGCGCGCTCGTCCAGCGACACGTCTGCCACGCTTCAGATCCCTGCGCCTGACCGGCGAGAACCGTTGCCTCCCACCCCGACCACGCCACTTTCCAGCCTCGTCATGGGCAACGTTCACTCCGGCAATCCGGCTCCTGACGACAATAGGTCAATACGCAGCGTGGTCCATGTCCGGCGAGACTCCCGGCCGATGATCAGAAAAGGCTCTTCCCACCTGTTCAAGCGCATAGATAGCCGCAGTCCATTGCCGCGAGATGTTACTGCCAGCGTCATGTCAATGATACACCGGGAC
This sequence comes from Mycosphaerella sp. Ston1, assembly GCA_000504405.2. Taxonomy (NCBI): domain Eukaryota; kingdom Fungi; phylum Ascomycota; class Dothideomycetes; order Mycosphaerellales; family Mycosphaerellaceae; genus Mycosphaerella; species Mycosphaerella sp. Ston1. Next base: position 15,705 of record KZ104935.1, on the reverse strand, counting down.
GGCGCAAAGAAGGACGACAGTGGCCTCGAAGACGACGACGACTTAGTGGGTGTTGCGACGCCTTCTTTCTTCCATAGACCCGAACAACACGGCAACCACTATCCAGGACGCTCTCCTGGCACCAGAGTAGTGCCCTCGACGTCCACGGTGACCATAACGGAAAGCCGTGCAAAATTGCCTCTGAGTGCATCCGAAACAGTGCGAGACTTTAGTGCACCCGAAAGTGAACTAAATGAACACACGACTGACTTTCCTCGCATCGAAGAGCCTCTCCCTAACCCAGGGAAGGAGTTGCTGGATAGCCTTTCACCTACCATTCCTGCTCCCTCGCCTCTGCCAGAGGACAGTCCGCACAAGTATGGCTTGAGAGATTCTGCAAATACACCTCCAGTGCCGCACTTGACCCCAGACATTCAGTTGCCGAAGGCAAGGCGCAAGAGTAGTGGACTGGAGATCTTCAAGGTCCGTTCTCGTCTGATCATCGCCATAGCATGGGGCATCTGGCTGACAAGAGATACAGGAAGCTCAGACTTTGCAACAGGCTCAATCCTTCCTCAATGGACTGAGTACAGCTCGTCGTCGCGCAGAATCTGTTGCAGCGACTCGCACCGATACAACGACTGATTCTTGGTGCAATGTTACTGCACAAGACTCTAGACCAGGCTCACCGCTTCCGCATTCGCGACCTATAACGGGATACCAGGACGGCGAAGATCGTAGAAGAGGGCACAATTTCAAGTCATCAGGCTTCGCATACACTCGACCTCTTACCCTGGCCCAGATCAAGTGCTACCGCGGCCACGCCAAGTTGCTGCTCAGTAGAAATAAGCACGCGCCTGTTGAATGCGCCGTATGCCACATCGATGACGAAGGCGAACATTTCAGCTGCAGTTGGTGCGCATTGAGAATGTGCAAGTATTGTAGGGATGACTTGGCAGAGCGCGGCATATGTGCTCTGAAGGAGAGAGTCAAAAATGCCGAAATGGGCAGCAGAGTGGACTCTGTTCACGGTAGCTCGAATGAGAGCTTGCAGGACTTGGGGGAAGTCACGTCAAATTCTACGTGATTCAGCCGGCACACAGCATGATGCACGATTTCACTCTATCGACAATGGAACCGTCTGAGAGGATACCGTTGGACGACGTTCAGATTCTGGACCGGAATGCAATTAGCATTCTAACGAGTTGTAAAGCGCTGGCGTATACATATATGACGTCTGAGAAAACCTCCGAGTACGTGCATTCACATTGTTAGACATTTCCAGTACGGGTTTCTTGTCTTGGCAGAGATGAGTGATTGAATGCCAATCCGAGACGCGAATGTGTACCCTTTCTATTCTTGGTGTTTACCTTTGCCGCAAGCCCGCCAAAATCATTTTTCCAATAAGCGAAAAATCGTGCAGAGCTACTGCATTCATCCATCTCAACCACGATACCGTCCACAGACTGGAGCGGCGGGAGGTCAGGGGGTAGCTGTTGTGCGCTCACCCGAGAACGTCAGCGACGCCAACTACTCCATAATCTGACATTAACAATGTTGCATTTACCCTGACTCGTTTCAATCCAGTTCAGGTCGTTCCAAATTTCAAAGTAGCTTCGAGCAGAGGGCAAGGAGGCACCGTGAAGTCTTGTGGCTCGTCAAGGTAGTGGACAAGTTGTTGTCGTAGCGATTAGTTGGAAGTCAGGACGATACCTACCTACCTATTCTGTCGTCCTTCGTTCGTGATAATGGCAGAAGAAAGCTAAGGTAACGGGAGTTTGGGTGGAGTGGAGGTAAATGAAACTACTTCGAACGGGATGGAGCGGGCCGAAATTGAGCTACTCACAGGTATGGACTATGAACAGACAACAAATGGAAGTAAAGTGCACGCCGGCCTCACAAGTTATTGCGCAAGGAACCATTGGCGATCTAGCAAAGTCGATGCTTGCTGCACCTTGTTAGGAAAGTTGTAGTAGCTTATAAGTAAGACATGGCTCCACCCGTTACAAGTCGACTGCCCTCGGCACCAGGACGATCCGCCAGCGAACGAGCACGCCCTCAGTCCATGTTCCAAGTGTCGACGGACGATATGAGACGCCTCCAGCAGATTGGGGCGGGCAGACAGAGCCCCGCAGATCGCGACAAGGACAGAGAGCAAGCAGGAGGCGAAGAGAGCACCACATCGAGGCAGTCCAAGCGCCGCAGCCTGCTCCCGCAGTCATTCATGCGCAAGATATCAAGCGAGAGCAAGGAGGCGACCGTCAGAGCGGACACACCCAACAGTGGCAGTGACAGTGGCACGCAGTCCGAAGACAGAGCAGCGATGCCACCTCCCCCTAGGCCGCGCCCGACATCCATGATGCGACCGCCAAGCACCAGTATCGCTCGTAAGGAGCTTCCCGCGCACTCTCGACGTCCCTCGAGGGATAGCGTGGTAGGACCGCACAAGAGCAATTCCAATGCGAAGCCAGCGTCAGCGTCTGCAGTGACGACAAGCACTGGTCAGACGGGACTCAAGCGGACAAACTCGACTAGACAGCCCCAATCGCCAGGTCCGCGACCAAGTACATGTAGTCAGTATGCACCAAGCAATATTGGAACTGCAGATAGTGGCGGGTCAGTCACGGTCCAGAAGAAGTCACCCACTTCGACGGCCCAGAAGAGGTCATCAGTGATCATGGCGAAACCACTTGCTCTCAATACTGCTCTTCCCCTCAGCTCTCAGACACAACCTTCGCCAACATCTCCAACTAGACCCAATCAGAGGTCACGAATGCTTGCACCTGCCAAGCCAGCTTTCAATACGTACCAGCAGCACTACAGTCCGGCCAAATCAGCTTTACCAAAACCTGGGTTACCGACTACTCGCCCAGCATCAAAATCTATCGCTAGCGCAGACGAGGCTCACACTATGACTTTCGATGTGGCGCTTGAGCAGATTGAACTTCTGCAGCTATCACTGATGCATCAAGTAGCTCTGAATACCTTGCGATCATACGAAGCGAGCGCAAAACAGAAGCTGGGCAAGATGCACGCCAAGCTCCAGAATGACTACCAGTCTATCCGAGCTCAAGAGCAAAAAAATCGACGGTTAGCCAACCTCGATGCATTGGAGACATGGTGTCCTGACGCAGCGCTTCTTGCGGAACACCTGCAGACTCTCGGCCGCGTTGTGTCCGATCTCCGAACGCATACAGAGCACGGAAGCAGATACTCAGAGCTTGTAAAATCCTTTGAAGAGTGGACCACGGGCGCAGATTCTTTTCTAGTCATGAGAGTATCAGGAGCAATTTGCCCAGAGGCTTTGCCAGAATCGTGGCGGTCACAGCATACCTCACTTGCCCTAAATCTGAGGTCCATACAGCGAGATATCAGCACATTACCTCCTCTACCTCCGGCTGACCCCGCTGCGGATTCCTCCAGCCTGCATGTAATGATGGAAACCTGTTCTTCACTAGTCGATGGCATGGTCCGAGAGCTGGAGATGATGAATAAACTACACAAAGAAGTCCTCCAGCAAGGCAAAGATCGAATAGACCAACAGATCAGCGTCCTGGTGTCGAATGCAAGACAAAGTTCAGACAAAGAAAATTGGTCGCCCCCCTGGCAGATATAGGAATACCACTTAACGATGTACAACGTCTACAACCGTGTTCGCTGCCGACTCCGACTTCATTACGAGATGAGAGATCTTGGCCGATCCCGAGCGCGATGAGCGCAATACTTCAGGACCAACATTGATCCCTCGCAGTATTCCATAGTGCTGGTTCTCGGCGTGTTCTACTTACACCAGAACGCGATGGGCTGGAAAGGACGCATTGGCCATGAGCTTGGACGATCTGCAAACTTGGAAGCAGAACAAGAGTGACTGTTAGTGAGCATCCCCCGTAACTACGGAAAGAATCTGTTAAGCATATCGACGTCGCGTGCTCGGTGGAAGGTGTCTTTTGTGTAGATCCACAATGGAAAATGGCTGGGAATGTGATGGCCTAGCTCACCAGACCAGCTGAAATCAATGAGCCTCAATTTCCCATCGATCCCTTGCATGATATTACTCGGCGTCAAGTCTCCATGCGAGAAGCCTTGATGGTGGAGCCCAGTAATAAGCTCCTCGACTTCCTGTCTGCGAGCTTGGAGCTCGGAGTAAGGTACCTTCCGCAGTGCTTCCAGGGAGATAGCGAAGAGTCCCGCGTCGTCTGTCAAGGGCGTTGGGTGTGGCTGCACAACGTGCGGAACCAGACCCTGCAGTCGGCTTAGCATAGCGAACTCATAGCTCAAGCGTTCACGCGACGGCGGGTGCGGATGTGCTATCTTGACGATAGGGAACGGTCCCGTATGTGCACAGCGTATGCTAGCGTCTGCGCCAAAATTCAAAGGAGATGTGCTGCGAATGATAGCTTGCATGGAAGCGCTGATATCGATCTCTTCTGCCTCATACTGTTTCGAATTAGGCAACTCGTCCAGATCTGGATACTGCATCGTTCCACGCCAGTGTATTCGATGAATTCGGCCTTCCGATTCGACGTAACATGCGTATGCTTGACTGTCTCGTGTAGAGCGGACTGGTGGCGATATCACGATAGCGCGTGAAGCCTTTTCAGCTACAAACAGTTAGCAGGATGATCAGAGCAATAATGTATGACCATACATTGACAGCTACAAATCGCTGCTGGTGTCTCGCTATTTGTGACGCTGCGTGAGAAAACTTTCCGGAAGGCGATATAAGCAAGGACGGGCTACATCACGGTCTTAGCGCAGAGACAGAGATGGGTCAGAGAGAGTGGTTACCAGAGCCAGCGCCAATAGCGGATTGGTGAGTCGCACCAGACGATATGCCATGTTCGGCGGCATGTTGAGGTGAAGACACTTAGACGAGGAAGAGATTGGAGGATCCTTTTGTGTATTATCCTAGGCGAGGCGTTATCTGTAACGGTTCTACGCGTTACTTCTCTAGCTTGCGCTACGTATAGTAGTATCCGGTATTATAGTATAAAAAAATGCGACCTCCCGTCGATATAGAAGAAATGTTATAGACGTGAAATCTGATATATAAAACCTATACTATAGTATATAGTACCTTCTAATATACCTATACTATAGCTATAACACTTTCCGTATAAACCTATATAGAATAGTCTAGCTATTTAGAAACTGCTAACTATTACCTAAAGTAATAGTTATAATACTACAACGGTAAAATAACGCTTATACGTCTTTTGCTGTTATCGCTTAATATAGTTTATAAAGATTAGTATTATACTACGTTAATAGCAGAAGAACGGAATTATAATAATAGCAAGATTTATATATATAAATTAATACTATATTTACGTAGTAGACTATAATAATACGGATACATTCCTTTACGATATATAATGCTACATGATTTGGCAACATAACTAGTTCGTTTAGCCAACGCAACAAAGTTTTCATAGTTTGATCTAAATTTACTATAAAGCTACGGTACCTTGGACCCCAGGTTTCCTATAATATATCCTTTGCTCTCGCTCTACCACTGAATTGGTGCGCCAAACCTGTCATAAAATCTTCCACTATCTTGCTTGGTCCACTTCTCAATCAATGGCAACAGCCCTCGGACGCTCTCTTCTGCGCTAATGGCCCCTTCTTCCTTCCACTTGACGAGCTTGGTTTCCACACGCCCTGGATGGCATAGTACAAAAGTGACTTCTGGCACATCCGCCGCAAGTGATCTCACAAGCATGTTTTGAGCTGCCTTACTCGCTCTGTAGGCATAGCTCGCGCCGGCGGCTGGATAGGGCACTTCATTATTGCCAATGCTTCCCATCCTCGAGCTCATAACGACCACTTTGCCCTTGGCTCGCTGCATGTTTGGGAGTAATGCTCGCAGCAGCAGGAATGTACCTGCTGCGTTGATGCGAAAGGTTTGCATCAAGGTATCGAGACCCATGACACCCATCGCCTCGCACGCGGCTACATCGCCTGGCATTTTCGCTTCTACTGCCGGAACCAAGCCTCTGACACCTGCGCAATGTAGAAGCAAATCGATCCGCTCGTCTCCGAGCTTGATCATGAGGGTTTTGATGGATTCTTCATTGCTCACGTCCACGTCGTATGACCGGACATGCTTCGGTGGGTTCTGGATGTGCTCTCTGTCGACTGCAATGATGTTGCTGCCGGGTATATCGAGATATGCCTTGACGAACGCTGCACCTAAGCCATTGGCTGCGCCTGTCACCAGTATTGTGGCCATACCTAGTGAGATGGCGAAACTTGGGTAAAGAAAGCTTGGAGCACCCTGTCCGCCTACATGTACCTTCTTGTACACGATGTACCGAGTGGAGATCTGTTGGCTTGGCGATCATAACGAGGCCCGCTCTGCCGCTTCGGCATGTTTGTCTGTGACTATTGGAATTTGAGAGTATAGAGAAGCTTCTGTCATATTCGTCCGAAGAGCCTTCACTACTTGCTACTCACCCCGGACAAATGAGCACTGAGCTGGTCGATGTACTGTCGGTGTGTCCTGTCCTGTATGTTATCGAACCCTCTTGTCATCCATTCAACCTGTGCTATTGTAATGTAGCTGGAGGTATGTATCGATAGCGCCTGCTGGCCTCTGCGCAAACTGGTATTTACCTCCCTCCCTCCTCAGTATTACATGTACCTTAGTAGATCGTAGCCCAGGACTGTGAAAATCTGTGGCGTTCAAGCTCGGACTCCCTTTCTAGGGCTAGACTCTCTTTCGGCAACATGCTACAACTTGCGGTGAGATACATATACTTTTGAAGTACCTTAGTACACCAGAGAGAATCTGCCTCGCTATACAGACTATTCGCGCGTTCCAGGACGGTTTCTTGCTTGATCGGGGTGTTCTGGTCCAGGTCCTCAACAATCATACGAATCTTTATGGCCAAGTCACTTCGTTAACGGCAGTAGAGAGTTGCGAGCTGCATGAGTCTTCCAACGTCGTCTCTTTGGAAGGTCCAGCATATCGAGAATGCTGGACGAGGCGTGATTGCGAGCCGGGCAATCGCTCAGGGCACAGTGGTGCATGAAAGCGGTCCACCGAGCGTGCATGTCGTGTTCAAGCAGTACAGCAAGGAGACGTGCGCGCAGTGCTTCCTCTGGGATCGTGGCCGCGCTCTGCGGGTGCGCGATACGGACATCGGCAAGGCCTTTTGCTCGCCGCACTGTAGGCAGGAATGGATACAGCAGCACGGAGATGTTGGGTTGGAAGCGTGGCGGGAGTTGACGGCGTTCATGCGCGGCGGCAAAGGCCACGGCAAGACTAAGAGCGACATGGATGCGCGCATGATGGGGTGTGACGACGGCGATGGCGACGGCGACGGCGACGGGACTCAGCGGAGGAGACCGCCCAGTCTCGGCGACATTCGCGCAGCGTGGCAGACTGCGGCGACTGAGGCCAAGATGCTGCTCCGAAGCAGGACGACACCGGGACAGGAGACTGGCGGTATGACCAAGCAAGAACGCCAAGCTGTACAAGCAATCCTGCAGAACACGCGGCGGACCAGGGATTACGAAAAGCTCAGCTACTTTGTATGCGGCCTCCTATTCGACCATGCTGCCACTGCCGAGACACGAGCCGATTTGCTCAGCCTAGCCATGGACGACACGCCGTATGCCACCCACCAGGACCTCGAAGACAGTTGCATTGCCTTCCTCCAGCTCACATCGATCATGCCGCTCAGTCTCTTGCCACACTTGACAGGCGAGCTCTGTCTCAATCTTGTTCGAGCTGATAACCACAACGCCTTCGGCATTCGCGGTGGCGGCGAGGACAGTGAGGAGTATATGGGCTATGGCGTATACCCGTCTGCCTCGTACTTTAACCACTCGTGCGATGCGAACATCCACAAGAAGCGCATTGGTAGATCATGGACGTTCCATGCTGCCAAAGATATCGAGCCTGGCGAAGAATTGTGCATCACATATCTTGGTGGCGATGAGAAAGACCTCGATCTTGCAGGTCGTCGTGGCAGGCTCGAGGATGTCTGGGGTTTCGTCTGCCATTGCGCACGATGTGAGAATGATGCTGCGTCTTGATTGCGACATCATTTTCGTCTGAAGCTGTCAGCGACTAGAGCCCTGTAAGTCCGTCCAATGTCTTACTTTTAGTGTAGGTCAATAGTAGTGCACTCACTACGTGCATATTGCCTCATGGGCCGCGGCCGGACTGACGGTCACTTCACATTAGTCATCAATCAATGATTGCCTTCTCGACTTCTGTAAGCTGAAGAACTTCTCTGCGGCATTATACCGCCTTTAGGGTGTTACATCATTCCATTCCAATCGACTGCAGAGAGATGCTTCAACATCGGACTTGGCAAGACATTTTGGTCTCTGCTTGGCTCGACTTGTGACGGAAATATTAGCTTCGCAGATCGCCTCAGTACCTTAGCTGCGTATTGGCGAGATTCCCTGCCCGGATATTCCGGTTGCATCCGACAGACTCCCAAATGGTACTTATTGCTAGTCTTGCAGTGAGGCATCTTTCTTGACAACTATCGATTAGGAGAAACAGAAGAGGAGGGCAGCGATGTCTTTCAATGCAACAACCATCCTGAATGCGTTGGCTGGGACCTATGCGCTGATCAATACCACCTCGTAAACATCACACCTACCAAAGAAAGCGGGATGGCAACTAATACTGCGACATACAGAACCCTCAATGGCGTTTCAGTCCCAGACCGTGCCTATGGGGAGAATCCGATCGGTCTTTTGACATACACGAGCGCTGGCTTCATGAGCGCAACCATCGCTGCAAGTGAGTGTACCAGTTTGTGATGAATATAATGACCTAAATCCACTGACGGATCCCGAAGCTGAGCCTGAGCTTCGTCCTGCAAATTTGACCTTTCCATATAACGAGTCGGATCCCATTGAAGACTGGGCGCTAGTTGGCAAACATTCTCTTGCATATGCTGGACCTTTAAGCATTTCGACAAGTATTCCAGCTTCCACTACCTCAGGTCAAGTAATCCATGGGCCTCTTTGGGTTGCAAGTGTACCGTCCTGGGTCGGCAGTGAGCAATTCCGGAATTATACCGTTGTTACAAGCACTTCCGCCGATGGATTCCCGGAAGGAACTAAACTATTGAAGATTCATTCCAGGAGAGATAACGGCAATGAGGGGACGTTGTGGTGGAGGAGCGTGGTATAAGGCAGATCAGGGGATATGCATGGAAAACACGGCGATCAATCGGCGTGAGTAAAGTGGCCAGAGTTGGAGGCCGGACCAGAGGGCTGTTATAACAAACGCCAGAGTGAAGCTCCTACATGCTCTGTATCGAATTCAGAGTCGGAACTCGTCAAGATGTCACTGCTGCAATGAAAGTACGTCTAGCCTTCCATAACTGTGGTTGTTTGATTCTGCGGACAGGTGCCGAAGCGGGCCGTGCACACCTTGACATGCAGTCCGCGTGCGTATGTACTGTACCTTACCTTACCCAGGACCCAGGTTAACATGTGGACCATAAGGTACATGTATATATATAAGGTACATGTATGCACGCTCTCTTCTGTACATATGAGGACTTGCTGCGTTTATACTACCGTGGCCTGCATGCTACCTCATTGAGGCAACTCGCATGTTGTCCTGCTTGTAGCATCCCACTGCCTTTCATACTCGTGTTATGCAAGTGGTAAGTCCGGCAGCGCTGTGCTTGGACTCTATATGCCCCTGCCACTGACTGTCTGTCCTCCAACTGCTTCAAGCCCTTCGCTCCGGCGTCGCGAGGCCACATGAGAATCTAGATGGTCAGCAACCAGAACAGAGTCTGTTCATTGTCGTGGCTAGATGCGCCTTTGATACAAAATACCTACTGATCCCACGATAGCGCGCCGATGTATAAGCAAAAGAAAAGGGTGATTTCAGGCGACTGATCAGAGGGTCGAACCCTCCACCTGCATTCTGATACAATTCGTGATAGGATATATACGATCTAGATTTTTGATGACTCATCAGTTTCCAGCTGTCGCGATTCAATCGTGAAAGTCTCATTAGAGATATCCCGGCTGGCACAATTGGCTAGCGCGTGAGACTTTTAATGCCTTCGGGCGCAGAGAGATCTCAAGGTTGAGGTGTGTTCCCATCAAGAGTTTGATGCTGTTATACGCCATACTGATTATTATATAGAGTTCGAGCCTCTCGTCGGGAGTAAGCCAGTTCAATCTGAGCACAGCGATTCTTTTGCACTTGCCTGTATCTCAAACTACATGTACCTACTACGTAGGCTTTGCTCGAATTCTTTTTGTGGAATACAATTCACCTCACCTTCTCGTCTGCTTATTGCATTTTTACAACTAAAATATGTTACAACACATCGTACCCTAGCTGTTCACATTCTAGGCTTGACACGTTCTTGACATGCGAGTCGCGCCATAGCCTCCACTGATTGATTATACCAACGACATAGAACTACATAGATACCTATGTATATACCTTTATACCTAGGTACCTACATACCTTCTGGTCCTGTGGACATTTACAGCGGATTTCGATATACACCGGTATTCTAACGCGTATGTATCGGGCGACGGGCGCGCCGGCGCGTCCAGGAATTGTGACATCACCATCTTCCACTCACGATTCTATTCCCTGTCCCATTCGGCTTGCACCACTGTATACACCAACATGGGAGAATAGACAATGGGAGTGACGGGCCTTTGGCAGATACTGCAGCCATGCGCTCGGCCCATTAAGATCGAAACCCTCAACCGCAAACGTCTGGCCGTCGATGCGTCCATCTGGATTTACCAGTTCCTCAAAGCCGTCCGCGATAAGGAAGGCAATGCACTGCGCAACTCGCACGTGGTGGGCTTCTTTCGCCGCATCTGTAAGCTGCTCTTCTTCGGTATCAAGCCAGTCTTCGTCTTCGATGGGGGCGCACCAGCCCTGAAGCGCCAGACGATTCGTGTCCGAAAGAGTCGACGGGAGGGTCGTAGAGAGGATGCCGTGCGGACAGCGGGAAAGCTGCTGGCGGTGCAGATGCAGCGAGCTGCTGAAGAGGAAGATGAGCGACGGAGGCGCCAAGAGCAGCAACAGCAGCCGCGAGGTTCTGCAAGAGATGACCACGGCGAGGAAGAAGTGCCCGACGAAGGTCTAGTGTACGTCGATGAGCTGAACATGTCAGCCCAGGAGAGACAGCAGAATCGGAAGTTCCGCAAGAAGGATGCGTATCATTTGCCTGACCTGGACATAAGCATGAGTGAAATGGGTGGTCCAAATGATCCTCGTGTTATGTCGCTGGAAGACCTGCAAGCATATGCAGCACAATTCAATTCTGGAGAGGAGCTGTCCGTGTACGACTTCAGCAAGATTGACTATGACAGCGCTTTCTTCATGAGCCTGCCCCCTTCGGATCGGTACAATATTTTGAATGCAGCTAGATTAAGAAGTCGACTCAGAATGGGACACTCCAAGGAACAGCTGGATGTCATGTTTCCCGATCGCATGGCTTTCAGCAAGTTCCAGATTGAGCGGGTAGCAGAGAGAAACGATTTGACGCAGCGGCTGATGCACTTGAATGAGAGCGGGGGTGCCGAGTATGGTGGGAACCGTATCGCGGGTGAGAAGGGGCGGGAATATGTCCTCATCAAGAACGATGGCGTGGAAGGCGGATGGGCCTTGGGTGTGATTGACGATGAAGGCAAGCAAGAGAAGCCGATAGATCTTGATGCTCCCGGTCCCACCAAGGGAGCAGACGAGGAGTGGGAAGACGAAGTCGATTTCGAAGATGTGCCGGTAGAGGGGCTAAACCGACTACCGAGGCAGAAAACAGGAACAGAGGGAGCACTGGACGCGTTGCAAGAACAAAGAAGAGAACTCTACAAGTCTAGAGGGGCTCGCGAGAGAGCGATGGGTGACACTTTCAGACGACCGACACAGCGCAAGCCGAAGAAAGCTACCAAGCGAGACGAAAACTCGCTCTTTGTGCAAAGCAGTGACGAGGAAGTGGCCGAGGACGAGTGGGAAGAAGTCATCTCTGACAAGGAACTTATCGTAGGAGGCGATGAGCAGAATTCAGATGAAGAAGACCTACGACGAGCCATTGCATTATCCATGCAGAAAGACGGCAACGGCAGCGACGAAGCTGGGAGTGGTCCAGAAGACAATGCTATGCTCGATGAATTTCAACAGTCTGCCATGGAGGAAGCACGACCTGTTCCAAGAGGTAGCGCCCGAGATATTGCGCATGTTCTCAACAAGCGCGCGCACCACGCTGCACCAGATAGTCGTGAAATTACCTCCTTCGGTGTGCCGACACAGAAGGCCGACAGCAGTGACGACGAGGATATGATGGACTTGCAAGCCGTGCTCGCCGAAAGTCGAAGAACTAAACAAAAGACAACTCCACCCCGTCGCCGGGCTCCAGCGGTATCCATGCCAGCAGAAACATCCACGAAAGACGTTGCCGAAAAAGCTGGTTTCAACGGCCCCCTGCCTTTTGAAAAGCTTGATCTGGGCACTTCACTCCTGGGAAAGAAGAAAATGCAACAGCGAACGGACGAGGCAGCCGGCGGCTTCGAGAACCCAGCACTGAGTGAGAAAGCTAAGAAAGCTGAGCCTCTGCCGCCGTGGTTCTCTGGAGACGTTGAGAATGACCTGCGTGCCCAAGAAGCAATCGAAGCAGGCGATAGAAAGAAAGCGAGGGAGTACGACAAGCAGTTCGAATTTTACGATCGCGGGGCCACGCTGAAGCGCGGACGTACGAATGAGATAATCGATCTTGAAGCGGAAGACAAGATGCCGTTGCAGAAAGAGGGTGAGGTCATTGATCTCGATGCGGAAGGTTCCTATAGTTCGAATCCTGCGGGCAGCCAGTCGATTTTCGGGGATGAGGATGATGAAACTCGCGCCGGACCAGTTCTGCTGGATAGAGATATCTTGGAGAATGATACTGCTGTAGCCACCAGATATTTGACCGGTAGAGAGACAGCGAATGAACAGACCGCCAGACCGTCATCGGCAGAACACGTTCTTCAGGAACCAGAGGCCGAGCTCGAGCGAAGACTGGCTGTCAAGAATAGTATAGATACAGCTCAAGGTCGAGGCAGAGGGAGTAGTATAGGAGAAGCCGCGATGTCCACGCTGCCAAAGGTGCCTTTCACAGGCGACGGCTTCGACTCCGAGGTCGAGCCACTTCCAGCAGTCTCGGACCAGGAAAGGCCTACAAAGTCTCTGAATGCCAGTACGGCTACAGACCCTGCCAAAAATGCGACTATGGGAGAGAATTCCGACGAAGATATGCTTGAGTGGAGCGAAAGCGATGGTGAAGACACGACCTCAAATAGAGTGAACAACTCGACGAAGCAACAGGGTGCGAATGAAAGCTTGCCACAGGAGGTACAGGCGGCAGCGCCAGGTTCGAGATCTCCTTCCGTCGAATTTGAAGATGTGGAAATGAATAAACCTGCCACGACGGCTACTGGCCTGACAGACAACAGCTTTGGAGACATTGTCCTTCCCGAAGTGACGACATTTGACGACGTAGCAGGTGTGAACGAGAATACTGACGAAGCACAGCCGGCTTCTATGCATCAACCGACTCCAGTCGTTCAAGACACGGTCTCAGAGGGTGGCGACGAATTCGACGACTTCTCCGACCCAGAAGACGCCGAAATGCTGCGTAACCTCACTATCGAAGCAGAAGAACATGCTCGATTTGCCAGTACCCTCAACAACAAATCACAGGCTCAAAACGTCGCAGAGTACGAAAAGGAGCTCAAACAACTTCGCAACCAACAAAAGAAAGATCGTCGAGATGCAGATGAAGTCACACAGACGATGATTCAAGAGTGTCAAGCTCTGCTTCGCCTCTTCGGCCTTCCGTACGTGACAGCACCAATGGAAGCCGAAGCACAGTGCGCCGAGCTCGTTCATCTCGGTCTTGTCGATGGCATTGTGACTGATGATTCGGATTGTTTCCTCTTCGGGGGCACCCGCGTCTACAAGAATATGTTCAATCAAGCTAAATTTGTCGAGTGCTATCTGACATCTGACCTCGAGAAAGAATTTGGTCTCACACGCGAGAAACTCATCTCGGTAGCGAACCTGCTGGGAAGTGATTATACTGAAGGTGTCCCGGGAGTGGGACCTGTGACCGCTTTGGAGATCATCAGTGAGTTCCCCGATCTGGAAGAGTTCAAGGAATGGTGGATCGCTGTGCAGATGAATGAAAGACCTAAGTCTGAAGACGCGGGCAATCCCTTCCGAAAGAAGTTTCGAAGGAATGCATCTCGATTGTTCCTGCCACACGGCTTTCCTGACAAACGAGTTGAGATGGCATATTTGGAACCCGAAGTCGATGCCGACCCGCAGGCTTTCCAATGGGGCGTCCCAGATCTGGACAAGCTGAGATCCTTCCTGATGGCGACCATTGGCTGGACGCAGGAAAGGACCGACGAGGTTCTCGTTCCCGTTATCAAGGACATGAATCGAAGACTGGATGAGGGCACGCAGGCAAATATTACTGCATTCTTCGAGGGAGGTGTGGGTATTGGTGCTGCAGGCGTCAACAGTAAAGGGGAAGCTTTTGCGCCACGGAAGAGAGTCGATCCCAGCAAAAGGATGGGCACTGCCTTGACGAGAATGGCCGAGAAGGCGAAAGGAAAGAGGAGTGGCGCCGTGCAAACCCCTGAGGCGGGAGATGGCGACGCCGAGACGGAGCGTGGCCAGGCCTTGCCGACGGAAGTCGAACATGCTGACACTTCTGATGCGGGCCAGGCGACGGCAAAGAGGCGCAAGACTGCTGCGTCTGCGCGACCACGTCCTGTGAGTGATGAGGATGGGAACGACTTTGATGGGCATCCCAAGAAACGAAGCACACGGAAGGCTCCTGTGAAGCGAGCGGGGAGAAGCAAGGCGACGACATGAGTGAATGGTCAGTGTACAGCACCTTCTCGCATCGGAGGTGGATTCGCGCTAAATGCTAGCTTCCGTAGCATGGGTATGTGAGTGCGTAATCAGCC
>AWYF02000281.1:0-11121 GCA_000504405.2 Mycosphaerella sp. Ston1 | reverse complement strand
TACTTAGTAGTTAGTCTACTCTTTTAGAGAAAATAAGAAGAGATGAATTGATAATGATAATGATGATAATGATAATAATGATGATGATAATAATGATGATAATGATAATGATCGCTATGCAAGTTGGACCTTGGTACCGTGATTCGTTGATCCTAATGGTAATTGGTGATACTGATCCTGATAATCATAATCATATCCTGATGGTGATTCTGATAATCATGATAATCATAGTTGTCATGACCAGAAAATAAATCTCATCACTTCCCAATATTCAAGTCTTGCAGCGCTTCCTTGCCCCAGTCGGAGCCTTCACTGACCGAACTCGTTCTATTCGCAACTCGTAGCGCCCCCAGCGGCTTTGGCATCTCCACTGGACTGTCAGAGTCGTAATTCGTGTGTGCTTGCTCCGACGACGGCCATTCCGGATAGCCGTCGCCAGGCTGATACGTGGCAGACGTGTGCCACTCTGTGTCGCTAGAATGACCCGCCGCCGCCGCCGCCGCCGCTCGCTCATACTCATCAGGAGAGCCGCCATTCTGATGATTATCGCCATGATAATACGCCTGACCGTGATATGGGTCCTGCTCGCCCGTCTCCTCGGAAGTGTACGGACCCACCGGCGAGTACTCGAGTGTGGTGTTCAGATTCAGCTGTCGCTGACGTTCTATCGTGGGCGTCTCGTCATTATTATGTCCTTCGTACCCTGTGTTCACGTTCGTCATGGACAACGATCGTGGCTGCGTCTGCACGGTCAGTAGTCCATCCTGCTCTGCAATCGGCTCCGTCATATTGATGACGCTCTGTACGTTTCGTAGAGAGCTCCCGCCCGGATGCAGACTGGCTGCACCGAGCGCATTGCCGCTCTGTGTACTCCCTCTCCGAACAAAGTGTTCTTCTGGCACCACGGTGCCTATGCTACCTTCGGCATCTGGATCGCGGATGCTGAATTGTGCAATCGTGCGCATCTTGCGGCTCACCCAGCTTGCTAGGATCTTGCCACGTTGCTTTTCGCCAAGTCGTGATCGCGGAAAATCGCCCATAGCCACAAATGCGACAATGTCGAGAACCAGCTGATGCTCGTTGAGCACAGTGTTGACTATGATGGGAACCAGCGAAGCGAGGAATGCTCTCGTCCTGACCTCGGCGACAAGCACTAAAAGAGAGCCAGCTTGAAAGATGGCGCTACCAAGAAGTCAGCAGAATCCAAAACACCGCCAATGGGAGACTTTGTAAGACACATTCACACTTACCATCCTCCACGCACAATCGCACGATGGCATCTCTCAACACTACCCTCGACATCCATCGGGAAATGTTGCAGTCCATTGACCTCGAAAGTCTCGCCGATGGCGCCCAGCACAAATAATACCTGCATCTCTACCATGTTGCCACCGGGTCCAATAGGCCTACTCACACTGTGCAAGAAGCCCAAGTCACCAGTTCTGACGTACCGTACGCCTGGGTCGCCATCTACAGTATGACCATTGAACCGCTCCGCGTCGAACGCGTCCTTGCTACCATAGAAGGAGTGCGCGTTCGCCTCGGATTGCACCCAGATCTCGCCATACTCACCGACCAGACACAGGCGATTCGTCTCCGGATTCACGATACTAATTTGTGTGCTCACAGGAACCATGCCGGAATCTTGCACAAGGAGTGCAAAAGGTTCCTGGTCGGGATCCACAGGCACAATCAATCCTCTCCGCAGACTAGTTGGCTCTAGGTATAACTCGATGGGTTCGATGCACATGTAACTCCTGCTCGCGACCATGGGGTTGAGGACGTGGCTGTAGATCGTGTTGATTGCCGTTTTATCGAGTGCAGCTGGCGCGAAAGCTTGCCGAACACGTGAATAGACGTCTGTCTTTGGGCGCTGTTCT
The DNA here is from genome assembly GCA_000504405.2 of Mycosphaerella sp. Ston1. Classification (NCBI taxonomy): domain Eukaryota; kingdom Fungi; phylum Ascomycota; class Dothideomycetes; order Mycosphaerellales; family Mycosphaerellaceae; genus Mycosphaerella; species Mycosphaerella sp. Ston1. The sequence continues at coordinate 9,241 of AWYF02000281.1, read as the reverse complement.
GTAGATATCATAAGGTTCTTGAGCTCCATGAGATTCGTGCCTTTCCCGGCACCATGAGCGATAGCATGCTCCAGCATTTGCGCTGTGGCATACGTATCCTTGATCTTGTATCTAGCAAGTGTCTGCATGAGAATGTTAGGATTGCCAGCAAAGTCGACAGGCGAGACCAAGTAAGTAGGTGTCGCCAGAAAAATCCCCATCATGCAAGTGTGGAGGAACCCGATACCCATCGTACTTCGCACACATGCCAGCACAGGCCGTGAAGAGGTCATCTGGCATGTCTCTTTCTGCACCTTGCAGAGCGCCATAAGTGTGTTGTGCCCGAGCTGCACCGCAATACGGCGTTGGTCGGGCGTCCAGTATGTCCATATCACGGCAGGATATCCAGGTGCTATCCAAGCTGGGCGTATTGTCAAACCTTGCTCTCTGCATCCATGCGACTGCTTCGGTGGCTTAGACGTGTTGTAGGACGAAGGCAGATTCACCTTCAGGATGAGTGCAGACTGCTTGAGATGTTGCGACACCGTCTTTTGCTTGAGAACATTGTCGACATCGTTGTTGGTAAGAATGGCTCTTATCCTGAAATCCGCAATCATGTGCAGCAGAGCCGGAGCATCCTCACTCAGTCTGTTGCTGTCAATTGGCGCCATAGGCACAGCGACGGCACCCAAACACAGACAAGCATGCACAGCATACACAAAGTCCTCGGAATGCGTATACATGAGCAATAGGTGATCGCCAGGCTGAATTTTGGCCTTGTTCTTCAGGTATAGCGCCACAGCTGCGACCTTCAGATCGAACTTCTTCCAGTTCACACCTTTGCCTTCTCTGCCTTTACCATCGATAGTGCAATAGGACAGCTCCTCGGCTTGCCGAGAAACTCTCCATTGCATGAGATCGTGGATATTGCTGAATTGATTGAGCGGCGTGCTCGTCCGGTCATCTATGACTACTTCTCGATGATCAACCCCCGAATATTGCTTGTCGGAGTGCATAGCCAGCATGTCCTGGCGCGCTTGACTAGCCATGGGAGACCATACCCCGCCAGCAGGATCGTCACCGAGCGGCAGGTTTTGCACAGCACGTTCGACGCCAAACTTCACATGTACGCAGGGAAGGTTGCCATTGTCAAACTCCTTCCTGCAGAGCATATTACCAATGTCCCTTCGTCCATTCTTGATGACTCGCGGCAGAGTGCTTGGGGCTGTCATCATTACGCAGTATACACGCAGATGATGCTCCTGGTACAGCACCTCCATGACACGCTCACTGAGTGAATCTAGAAAGGGAATATCGAGTTGTCGCGGGGGCCCACCAGTCGTCGTTGGAGCTGTACTGGCAGCTTGAGTCTCGATGAGGATGATTGGAAGATACTCTCCGTTGACATGGGCGTCAAAAGCAGAGCAGTCGTAAATCTTCGGCACTGTCTTCATGATGCTGGCCACAAGGTGCTGTACGAAGAAGTAGCGATGCTCGACCTCATTCGCACCATGCTCGACCCACTCTACTCGCTGTCGTATGCGGTCCTCGTAGAGTCCTAGTACAAAGACCTTGCCCTCGATGATACAGCCCAGTAGGCCCGTCCTGAGAAACTCAGGCTCGACTAGAACGGGCGTAGGGCTGCCTTCCACAAATCGATATGGTCTCGCATGGAAGATGGTCTCGGTGTGTTTGGGCAGTGCCCAGAATCCACCCGAGAGTGAGGGCGAATCAACCCATATCTCGCCTACCATATAAGGGGCACATAGCAAATTAGTCTCGGGGTCAACTATAGCAAGAGTCGCATCAGGAATTGGGTAGCCAAAAGCACCAGCTCGAACAGTACCTGGCTCATTCACCCGCTTTCGTGCCTCTTCCCCCAGCGCGATGATAACAACCTCGTTGGTTTTGAGACTCTCCTTGTCCAGAAGTACCTCACTAAGTTCCGTGCGGCTTGTTGTCTGCGACTTCTTCTTGCTAGCAGTACTGCCATCTAGCAGACTCGTGTAGCCGTTCGCGGTTTCGGGGCTGCCAGGTTCTTGGTCGCTATCAACTTCCTCGTCTTGTTGGATGGTCAAGGGACAGCCCATTCGCTCTTCGCCACCTAGCCAGTCTCGTACTGAGATAATCATACCACCATGTTCTGGCAGGGCAAGCATGGGTGCAACCAATTCTCTCGCACGCGGATTGCGCATAGGCTTCAGCCATCGATCGGCCAGAATCTCGTGGAACTCAGTATCGACGGTCAAACTATCGATCAAACAAATCTTGACGCTCGCAAAATTGGGCTCCATGTTCTTCTTGAAGTTCCGCGTCGCCATTGGATCCTGCTGATAATTATAGGCCGCACGTTTCAATCCTGGGTAGTCGGCTACCATGACTGTCGCGCGGTATTTCGAGATAAGGTGCGCATACAGTCCAGGCGTGTCGACAGTCTTGCTTTCGAACCAGACAGTCGTATGTCCACCGTAGACACCGAGCAGCACTCCAAGAATCAAGCCACAGCTTTCTCGCGGATCGAGATACGACATGATCGTCTCGTACTTTCCAGAACGCGGCGCAACAAATGTGCCGTCTGACGCTTTGAGATGGGACGAAAATGTATCCGTGTTTTGCGTGGCAGGTATTGTCGATAGGATCGCAGATAGGCAAGCCATTTGATGCATAATAGTCCGATGCGAGAGTACCACACCACGCAGATCTCCAGTAGGCGCTCTCGAGAACTCGATGTAGGCCAAGTCCGGCACTTGCAAAGGCGCATCTCCATCCTTCTTCTTCGGATGATAAGAGCCAAACTCATTGGTCTTCCACCACTCCACACCAGTCGGCCATTTCAATCTTTGATTTGAGATGTCTCTTGCAAATGCTTTCAAATTGTTATCCGTTGTCAATGCAAGATGCGCTTGCGTTGTGGTCAGTAGCAGCGACAGCTTCTGATAGTCGTTCACGTTGTTGATCGGTACCGCAACTACGCCTGCGAGAAAGCAGCCCAGTAATGCAATAGCGAACTCAATTACTTCCGTGTCTCGATAGACCAAAGCCACTCTGTCTCCCCGATACAAGTTAGACTTGTCTCTTATGACTTGCGCAACCTTCTCTGCCCGTGAGGCAACTTTGTCCCACGTGATCGATGCTGTTTCCTTGCCTTTTGAATCCAGCACCCAGTATGCGGGTTGCCGTGCCTGCATCTTGCCTCTATGTCTCAAGACTACTCCAAGATTATCCCACTTGGACATTGGAATACTATTATTGTGGGGGTCATAAACGGCGAATGGTACATCTCGTGGCTCGAGTGGCAACTGGTGAATGTGCGCTGATGGCAATTCGTCGCCCATCAAGGGTGGCGGTATCAGTGCTGTAGGGGAGAATGCTTCGCCCATGCTATAACGCTGTGGTCCGCCATAGCTCATCCTCTGATCGTCATTCTGCATTTGGTTGCTGTTGAAATCACTAAAGTAGCCTTGCTGCGAGTCCAACATGGTGCTCAGGCGGCTACCAGAGTCCGGCGACCATGGCTGCTGATGCTGATGCTGCTGCTGTGCGTTCTTGGGGTCGTTTGGGTTGAAGGCATAGTCCGAGTTGACCATGGTGCCCGAGGCCGACCCAGTACTGTACCGACTTCCCGTACTCTCTGGACGACTGCCAGGCGTGATTGGTGCGAGCCCAACAGCGCCTCCATGGCCACCAGAAGGCTGCCGTTGCCCTACCGAGCGGGGAGGCATACCAAGCTGCTGTTCCTGGAATCGCTGCACCGGGCCAGACGCCATACTATCCTGGCCGTAGGCACTATAGTCCTGGGTATAGATGGAAGGTTGTATGCTCCCATAACTCGACTGCCTGTTGTGCGCCGCACCATCTCCATAGCCTGATGCCATGCTCATCGTGCGGTCGTTGGGGATGCCCTGGATCTGCGCGGGCGAGAGATATTGGCTGAGGATCATGGTCCGCCGCTTTTCGTAGCCCTTTTGCGTAATGTCCCCTTCTTCTAACTCATGTTCGAGTTGGCGCAATTGCGCTTGCAACTGCGGATTGTGCTGCTCGGCCATGATGGACCTTCATACCACAAAACCACCACTATACCGCGCGATATCACGACTGCCACAGCCGCGGTCAGCCCAAACTTCGTGGTCGTCCCAGCCAGTTCCGTGAAGAGCAGCGGCGGCTACACAGCCTTTCACTTCCCCGTCGTACAAGGTCGGGTCTTTTGGCGGGCGGATCAGCGGCGCGGAGAGCGAGCGAGCGTGGTGGAGAGCTCCTCCAAGTAGGTAGTGCGGAGGCGGTCGACGGGTTTATTGTCGTCGGTGGGTGCTCTTCATGCTATTATTATTTCTGAGTAGGTCATAAGTAGGACGTGGCAATAGAACATGGGACAGATCAGAACCATCAGGACCGTGTCGCTTGTCAATCCACCTGGGAAAGCTTTCCAGCAAGACCCTGAGCGCCTCAGGACTCAGGTACACCCTATCACGTCACTGACACTTGTCGGCTCGGGACTCTACATGCACATACATGTACGGATATAGGAACATGTATCACCTCTATGCCGTCCGTCCCGTCACGCTCCAACGTCGCTCGTTCTTCACGAGATACATGTACCTAATTCAGCGCAAACTGGCTGCATTATCGGCATGGCTCAGATCCTGCAGACTATGGCGGCAGCGACAAGTGTGTTCTTCACGATGCAAATGCTTCTACCAGAAGCCATGGTCAGTCACTATATGTACTAGTGGACCGGAGACCCTCTACAAGCCACATTATTCGCCACGGTTTTCCCGTCGTTGTACAAACGTTAGTCTCGACGCCAGCTGTATATGCTGAGCGTAGCTAAATTCCCAGGTAATCCGACTTGATACTCCAATCCATTTGCAATATGTCCAGAACAATGAGTCGTCTCACCGACCGTAAGCCATCTTGGGAAAATCTTCCCACTCTCGCTTGTAGCTATACGCAGATCTGCCAGACCACAGTGGCCCAGTTCGCCGATGTCCTTCAAACTCGCATGCTTCTTCGCCGACGCCCCCCAATTTCGCAAACATGTTGTAGAAAACTCCTCTTACACCTCCAGCACCATTGAACTCAATCTCTCCAAAGCACTTCTGTCCAAAGCGCAAATCACCCATCCAGCTATCCTTTGCGCGCCATCCGAAATTCAACTTTTGGTTAACGCCAATGTCATCCAGTTTGATCACACCCGATTTCATCGCAAGTTGAAAGCCTCCCCAGGTGATCCCGGTCTCGGTGTCGACGCACATGAAGAGACGGAGATTGTCGCTGTGTTCATCCAGCTGTTCTGTTATCTGAGGGCAATTGATGGCGTAGACTCCGGTTATAGTCACTGTCTCTTGTGCAATGTCGGCTCTGGTATCCATTGCGTCTGCATCGAAGAGGTATCCCTCGTGCTTGACAGGAGACGACGCGGATCGCGAAGGCGATGACTTGGCTACACTTGGTTCCTGCTTGAGCCGCGGTTCTTTCTTGACTGCTGATTTTGGCTTAATCGATGTCGATGCCTTGGGCTTGGACGCAGATTCTTGAAACACATTTTCCGACGAGAATGGCAGGTCATCTGCTTGCTTTCTGGCAGTCTTTGGCTTCTGCGCAGCTGCTCGTCCTTTCGGCACCGACGACTTGGTAGGTTTTGAAGATTCCCCCGGCGTCGACTTCGAGGCTGCACTCTTGGTCGTCTTCTGCTTTTTGGTAGCTACAGTGTCGCCGTGATCAACGTCGATGTGCACATCTCCTACACGGACTGATATCTTTGTCCTCTTTGAACTCGAGTCGGCCTCATCCTCTCTGGCACGTTTCGCGCCTTTACTGATATCTGGCTTGGGTTTCATGGCCTTTTTCACGGCAGAAACATATTCCTTCTTCATCTGCGCTTCCATGGAAGCCAGATGAGGTGGCTGGGACTTCAATTTGCCCTGGGCAAGGGCTTGCTGGAGCCTGACTTTAGCAGTGTCCTTTTGCTTGCTGCGTGGTAAGTCGTAGTGGATCAGTTGCGCCTCCCACCAATGCCCAACTTGGTCTTTGACATTCTTGCCATTCAAAAGAGTCTTGATTTCTTGCTCCGTAGCCCTCGAGTGACGTTTCAGCTCGCCGCCGCAGTCTACCAGAAGCACATCGCGGAAGAGAAACTCGCCTCGCACGATTGGCAATGCGGGTTCCATTGTTACCTCTGTTGTCGATGCTCGAGGGCTGAACTGTAAGTGTGAGGTGTGTAAGAGACAAGGAGGGGGCTGGACTGGATGAGCGGCAGTGACACTTGGAGTCTTGGACTCAGAGATGACAGGGATCAGGCACCTTAGCTAGCTCAAAGCATATTCCAGGTGTCAATTGTTGCCTAGAACCTTAATCCATCTTGGCTTCCATCCATTCTCCTACTGTGATGACCCAATCGTAGACACCTTCAGCCGGAGTTCATGTGGCCGCGCAGCTTGGCCGCGCAGCTCTCTGATTGGCTGAATTATGCTAAGGTAAGTAATAGCCGCGTAGCTGCTAAGTCGGCCGCGCAGCTCTCTAATTAGCTCCCTAATAGGCCCTATAAGTGCGTAATTATATATATTTATATAGCTCAAACCCTAAATTTAACTATACCTTATATCGCTAGGTTCCGTAGCTTATAATTAATCTATTAAATACTACTATTCTTACTATGCCTATTCTAGCCGTTAGCGAATTAATTAATTATTAAACTATACTACTATAAGCTCGTACTACTACGCCTATAGCTATCCGTTCGAGATTAGTATACCTCTAGGGTAAGCAAACCGACGGTAGTAGTAGTCGAGCGTTAACCCCGAGTTAGCTGCGCTACGAGGTTACTCGTAGTAGGACTACGAGTCCTAGCGCTACTACTACTATAGTAGATACTAAGGAAGAGCCGAACGACGACGTATAGCCGAAGCGACGGAACCGTTATAACGAGACGCCTACGTAGCGGAGGAGCCGTCTAATAAAGGCTATAATCGTCGAATAGAGGAATAGTATAGGGGCCTCGGACGTAGGTAGCTCTAGCGAGTTATTAACAGATAGCGCTATAGAAGTAGTATAAAGGTTACCGCCTAATACTCGTAGCTTGTCTAAGGCTAATCTATTAGCGCTAATATAGCTATGCTTAGAGTATTAAGAAAGCTTAGGCACTACTAGCTTCTAGGTACTTATCTTAGTAGAGTTCTATATTATAACCGGTATATAGTATAATAGCCTAGATTATATAGTTAAGCAGTATACGGACGAGTAGTTACCGAAGTTTAATATAAAGCAGTTCGGTACTAGTAGTAGTAAAGAGGAGGTTATATCTATACGTTCTGCTATATTTATATAGTATAAGCATTTATATACTAAGGAGAAAGCCGTAGAAGCTACGCAGGCCGTAGAGACAGGCTAGAAGATAGACGCAGCTACTACTATAATAGATCGCTATAATATAATATCGTTATAGTCTAAGAAGCAGCGTACCCTAACGCTAGAACGAGAAGAATTCGATGCGGAAGAGGACCCTTCGTCGCCGGACGTAAGTAAGACGGAGCGTCTAGAGATTAACGGTAGTAATGCTAGTAATAACGAGCTTCCGGCACTCGAAACAACTAAAGGCGGCGAGCTACTACTAGACTATAAGCAAGGGAGCGGACGAGAGTCTCGTCGCACTGCAGATAGGCGTAGAATACCTCCTCCGAGCTCTTGTTTACCTACGGCGAGAGGGCGTAGCGCCTCGTATAGGTTAACGCGTGCTTCTTTAACCGCGTTAACGTTATCTATAGCATTACGTCGCCGCGAGATAGATCGGCGTTCTTCTTCTATCTAGAGCAAGCAGGCTAAGAGGCGTAAGGCTAGCCTATCTAATACTAATATTCGTAAGAGCTATAATAATAGCTAAGGCGCAATTGCGGACTACTTCTTATACCTATTAGAGAAAGCTAGGGCCGAGGATTTAAGAAGGAGGCTATTAGAAGGGCCTATAGCGCCGGAGGCAGCGAATAAGTTAACTATAGTAAAGCAAGACGTTAATAATATTAGGAGCTAGGTTAATTAGGTAAAGGAGTTAATAGATAATATAAGCGCGCTATTACTGCAGTTTATAGAGTCTTAGAGGCAGTAGCAGTAAGCATAGGGTTTCTTCGGTAAGGTTGCTAGGTAGAATCTTAATAGCGGAACACCCTAATAGCGTAGCGTGTTTTCTCGGTAGTTATACGGTCGTTTTAGCCTATTTTAATTATATATCCTTACTCTTTCTATACTTTATCGGAAGGGAATCGGTTCTCGTAGGGTAGTAGCTTAGTTAGTGCGCGCTAATAGTTAGTATATTTATATTAATATCGAGGTGTATATATAATATATGCGGCAGTAGTATACTATTTGCTAAGATGTCCGAATCGGGTAATTTAGGGTCTATAGGAGGTAGCGGTCCGGGCTTTCGGCTCTAGCTAGCTAATAAAACATTATACTAAAGCTGGGCCGAAAGCCGCCAAGGATTCTAAAAACTAAGCTTTATACTTATTCTTAAAGTATTGTTTTCTTTATATATTAATACTGTAATAGAATATAGATATATAGGCAAATGCTTAGTAGAGCGATTTATTAGAATACCCGTAGCAACAATATACTAAAAGGACGTTAATATTAGATAGGTGCATTAAGAGTTATAATCGATTAGAGCTAGTATAAGCCAAAAATACGATTGCTGCTATTTCTACCTATAATACCTGCTACTATTAACCCTATCTCTTAGGCTTCTAATTAGCTCTAACTGCTGCCTATATCGCTCTCGGAGTTATATTAATCTAGGTTAGGCCGCTCCCTATAAAGGTATGTCCAAATATCCGGTATTCTTAGGCCGAATCGTTTACTCGTTTAATTATACCCTCGTAGGTAGCAGAAGCAATTAGTTAGTAAGGCTACTACTATAAAGTAAGCACCGACCGGTTGCTATCGAAGGTATAGCTGTTTCTCGAATACGTTGTAGGTCCAAAGGCGTATAGTATAGCCGAATAAGTGCTTAACCTCGATCCTTACCTGCGAGAGCTTCTTATTAAAGCTCTGCTGCTATCGAGTAAGGTAATAATAGCCGAGGTAATACTTAAATAGAGCTATTACTCCGAATAAGCTATAGTATACTAGATTACCGTAGAGGTATAGTATACGGCGTCTACGGCGTCGCATAAGACGCTATAGGCGCCTAATATAGCCGGACAACTACTATATACGCTAATCGTTGTCTCTACCGTTAAATAGGCTAATAAGAGATAATATTAGGCTATCTAGA